>CAUYRH010039826.1:0-46902 GCA_963574655.1 Perodicticus potto | reverse complement strand
TGGTGTCTCCTTCACTTTACACTTAGGACTAAATGTGGAACCCCCATTTCCTATGCCTAGGTCAATTTCATGTGAATTTCCTAGGCCTCAATTCCATGAATGGACTGTGTCCATTTATTGATACATTCATTCACTTTGCCCTGGTGTAAGGGACTGTGTTCGTTCATTGATACATTCATTCACCTTGCCCCCAGCGGAAGGGACTGTGTTCATTCGTTTCCTGGCCAAGGAACTCATATACCTATATATACCCCGAGACTAAAAGCCTAAAGGGGGAGATGGGGAAAGACTGGCAGAGAAACAGAGAGAGCTTTTCTCTCCCCACTTGAGTTCTCTCTCTCTACCAGGAGCTTTAGTGTTTTCTGTATTCTTTTCTGTAAATAAATTCTGTCTTACCACTGGGGGGGGGAAAAAAAAAAGAAAAGAAAATGCCATGAAAGCTATGTTAAACAGGTTGATGAAAACATTCCAGATTGTGTCTGAAACCAGCATATTGTACCCCTTGATTGCACTAATGTATGCAGCTGTGATTTAATAAAAAAATAAAAAAATAAATAATGGTGTTGGTCCCCTTCCCTGGACAGAATCTGTATTAAGTGTTGTGCTTATTTGATGGACTACACTTTAGGAGATCCTTTGGAGATGTTCAGAGCAGAATAACTAGATGCAGAATAATTAAGAATCCTTTATGTTTAGGCTGGAGAATCTTCTGAGGACAAAATAGACATTTTCCCTCAAATATATAAATATTTAACTTGGCTAAAGGAACTGTATGTGGTAATTTGCAGAGACACAGACTCTTAAAAGAGCATTTTGGAGCCAAAACTGTGTGAGTAGCCTGAGGATGACGGAAGCTTCTTCTCAAGGGTAGAGGTTCAAGCCTGGGATGAACCTGCTCTCTGGCACAAAGGTTAGAGGAAAGGGAAACTCAAGTATCATATGGCTCATTGGATTAGAAGAGCCCTAAAGATGCATCTAGCCCCAAATGTGGCAGCTGGATGGGATAATCGCCCACAACTCCTATGTGGGTCATTGCCCCAGGACCTCCCAAACTACTGGCACTTGCTTGGACTTTCTCCTCCCAGAGCCTTGAAGCCACACATTGCTGAGATCTGGCTACATAAATAAGAAACGGATGACTTATATCCCAAAGGTGAATATAGAGGGTGTGGTTCCGAGTCCTGGGTTGCTGTACTTAATTCAGAATTGAATTCACAAGGCAGTTCCGAGTCATTCCAGAACTAGCTGTGGAAAAACACAGGAGAAGCCACAGATCCCATTGTAATGAAGCTGAGCTGAACTAATGCAAACCAAACTGGATTTAATCCAAAAAAAAAAAAATCAAGAAATTCTTGTCAGGCAAAGTCTTTTTATGTTGTTTTGTCCTTGAGTGAATTTTTACAGCTGAGTTTGAAACTCTGTCAAATAGGATTTAGAGCTTCTTTGCCAGTTCCTGATGCATGACTTAGCCAGGCCTCCGTGGCCTCTTCAGAGCTGCCCTGCCTTCCCTACAGGGGTTAACTGCGTTCTTCACTCATAACCATTTCCTGACATCCTCCGGACAGACACACTCACACACACATATTTCCTTTAATTCATGAGTTGCACTTTCTTGGTTACTATGGCTGCAAATTGTTGATACTGGACTCACAGTCAGGTTTTTATTTCTGTAATTTTTCCCGTGAACTAATAAGCCACAGTGGAGTTAAAAGTGTGAGTACATGTGAACTCAAAACAAAGCATTTTTATGTTCTCTTGCCATCCCCTCTTACCCTAAATCATTCCGAGCTGTTAATATACAAAAATAAAAATGCTCAGCCTCCTCCTTTCCCCCTTCTCTCCTGCATGTTTCCCAAGCTTGACAGGGGAAGCACCACCAGCCACTTCCCCTCAGGGCAGTTTGCAGAGCAACACATGTCCTCAATTACCGGGATCAGAGCTGGAGGCACCTTTGGTCGGTAATAGATGACTGGCTGGCCTCTGTTGGATATGCATCACGGATGCCACAGGGGGGGTGGCTTAGCGGGGCAACATTTTTCTCTCTTGTGATTCATGTGACTTTAGTCCTGGGCCATGGACCCAGTTCACAGTGGATATAGGCCCAGTCTCAGTTTGTGTGTGAGCCACTCCACAGGAGAATCCAAGGTGAGAGCTCCCATCTCATTGGAAAAAGATATCAGGCTGAATTAAGTGGGAGGATGCAGAAAGAGTAACCTTTTATAATATAGGGTGGCCATAAAGTTCATGTGTAATTTAAAATAGTTGTTTATTTTAAATTTCACACCAATTTTATGGCCACCCTGTATAAACACAAGGTATACACTAAGACTACCTGAGTTTGAAACGTAGCTCTTCCATGAACCAGTTGCATGACTTTTTGCCAAGCCATGTTATTTCTCTTTTCCTACCTCAATTTTCTCATCTGGGAAAGGGAAATTAAAAATAATAGACCCTATAATAGACCCTAACTCATAGAGTTGTCATGAGGATTAAATGAGATAATCTATAAAAAGCACACTGCATGGTATTCATTAAATGCTCAGTAAGAGCCAGTGATTATATGTCAAGAACCTTCTGGTAGCAATGGACAAAAAACTCCTCACAACTTCACCACAGAGGGGCACTGATTGGTTCATATAACATATGGATTCTCCAGGGACTCAAGAAGTGTCAGTGAGACCCAGTCCCCACTCCCTCTCTGGTTAGCTGTTGTGGTAGCCAGCCTCTTAGGTGGCCCAAATGAACCCTGCCTGCTATAATAATGTTACCTTATATAGTTCCCTTCCACATTGTACCAGGGTTGGTCCATGTGACCAATATAGTTTGAAAGAAAACATAATATATTACCTCCAAATTTAGGTTATAAAAGACACTGTGGTTTCTGTCTTGGTCTATGTCCCCCTCCCATCTTCTGCTCTGGGGGAAGGCAGCTGCTATGTTGTGGGAGAACTACAGAGAGGCCCACACAGTAATGGACTGAAGTCTCCAATCAACAGCCACATGAGGCCATTTTGGAAGTGGATCCTCCAGCCACGGTCAGGCCTTCAGATAATGAAAACCCCTTCTGACAACTTGATTGCCACCTTATGAGAGACCCTGAACCAGAATTACCCAGCTAAGCCCCTGGATGCCTGACCCTCACAAGCTGCATGACATAAAATAGACAGTATGGTTCAACTTAGGACTTTGACTTCATCACTGTAAAAGAGACATGCATTCACCAGAAACCATACTTCTGGTTCTCACACAACCATTCTGTTTTTCACTGCTAGTATAGCATTCAAAAAATTCCACAAGAAATTCAACACTTTATTATAAAATAAGCTTTGCATTAGAAGATTTTGTCCAACCATAGGCTGATGGAAGTTAGGCTAGGCTGAGCTATAAGGTTCAAGAGGTTAGGTTCAGTAAATGCACTTTTTCTATTTATAATATTTTCAACTTAGAATGTGTTTATCGGGATATAACCCCACTGTAAGTTGAGGAGGATCTGTATGTATGTGTTATTTTAGCTTGTTAAGTTTGGGGGTAACTTGGTATGTAGCAATTGATACCTAATGCAACTGTCCACTCTGATGGCTGCTTTGGTAGGAAGGTCTCCCTGAGTCCGCCCTTGGGAGTTCCAGGCTTACACTAGCTACCCAGCTAGTAATTTTAGCAGGAATCTTCTCTTCTGCAAAAATGACAATGAACTCACTGGACTGAGTCTCATGAGATGGACTTGGTTAATCATCCTTCCCTTAAGCAATATATACATACACTTTTTTAAAAACAGTCTCACTCTGTCACCCTGGGTAGAGTGCCATGGTGTCATACCCCCAGCAGCCTCAAACTCTTGGGCTCAAGTGATCCCCTTGTTTCAAGTAGCTGGAACTACAGGTGTCCGCTACAATGCCCAGCTAGAGTTTTCTTTCTATTTTTAGTAGAGATGGGGTCTTGCTCTTGCTCAGGCAGGTCTGAAACTCCTGAGCTCAGAAATTCCACACATCTTGGCCTCCCAAAGTGTTAGGATTATAGGCTTGAGCCACCACGCCCCAGTTTAACCAATATTTTTTACAAAGTGAAAGTATTATCAGAAAGAGAAATTTTTTGGACAACGAAAACAATAGATGTCTGCCATGGTTATCATTACTAACCACAACACAATTGTTGATGTGCATAGCCTAATGTGTTTGGTAATGATAATAATGGCTAACTCTAATTAAGCTGTGTCAGGTAGTGTTATAAGCATATGTATCCACTCATTTAATCCCTGAAACAAGCCAATGAAATGGGTACTATTATTCTCTCTATTTTATAAGGAGTAGGGGTATTGAAAACTTAAGTAAGTTTCCCAAAGTCATACAGCTAGTAAATAGCAGGCTGGGATTTGGACAGAGACAGTTTGATTTGAGAGTCCATGCTCATAAACCGTACTGCTAAGTCTCAGTACCATGAAATCTCACAACTTCATTGAGTTTTAATTTCAGGTGTTTTGTCCTTTTAGGTGTCCATTTTTCAGTTCTAGTGTATGTCTTTACTGAAACAGAATTGGAAATGATGCAACCTTAATGGATAACTGTGGTTAAATACCTGCATGAGGAAATCTAGAAACACTATCTAGCAATGTGCATTCAGAGACCTGCGGTGGGCACCTGCTGACTGATAGACTATTCACACAGAGGCACCTCCTCTTTCAATTCTTACATTATTGACAGAAAAGTAAGAGTGTGGGAAGTGCCTCTAATATGACTCATTTAACATTTTAGTGTAACTCATTTAGGTGCATATCTGGGCCCTACATTTTTATTTCTTCCATTCAGTTGTTCAATACCCTTCCCTGTCTGCCCATATACCAGGAAATTTGCTGTTTACTTCTGGAGCCTTCACCCCAACCTGAACTATACAGCAACCTGAGGCACTTACTCAGTCTAAATTAGTTGGTTCAGCTTTTAAGCTCCAGGCTGTTCATGCTATCAGTGCCCTTGTCCACTGTAGTGGTGGTGGGGCCCTCATGAGCCCTGCCTGGCTCTGAATGCAGCTCACCCTTGGACTTCAAAGTGTGGGCATTCTTTGGTTATATGCAGAGGGTTAGTTATTGCTGACCAAGCACAACTACAAACCAGGGTGGCTGGTCTGAGATAAGCAAGCAAGATCCTAGCCCCAGCTATCCTCCTGGGGTCTGCTCTGCTCTCCCCACAAACCAAGGGCCCTGTTCATTAATCCAGATTCTTCTTTCCTACCTGGGGTGTTGCTATTTGGGACCTGTCATGTCCCAGGGAACTTATGGACTATCTCAATCCACCAGAGAGGCTTTAATTCTGCTGAATTCTAGAAGCACCTTGTGATTCTGGACCTAGAGTATGCAACACACCCATCTCCCTGGAAAGTGGCCCAGTCTACATAACTGAGACCATATGAGTATTACAGGGAAACATCAAGGATTGTCTGTTCCAGGATGACTTTCTGCCTCTACCTAGGCACAAAAGCTGTTGGCAGCTTTTCTTGCTAAAAATGTATTCAAGTTAAGCTTCACTGAACATCCTGCAAGGGAAATTTAACCACCTCTTCAAGGTAGCAGAACCTTGAGCAGACTCTGAGGTAAGGCCAGCATCTCTAGCCCCACTGCTTCAACAAGCTGTACTTGGTTAAAGAAGTGGACAGACAGTTTCCCAAAGAGAGACCTTAAGAAGGACTTCACTGCTATCCAGAAAAAGAGAGGGCTGCTGGGCAGAGAAACAAAAAGTAACCAAAACATGGAACAGTGTGCCTGTGTCTGGTTATCTCTGACCTTGTAAGAGGGGGAGATACCATCTTTGCAACTCCAGCTGGCCATGTTCTCACTGCAATAAACTAGATACTGTTCATCACTTATGTCATGTTAAAAGCAAAATTAATCTTAAGGTAAATGAAAATTTGAGATGACAGTAGACATTCAGAGGTAGGAAGAAAGTGAGGAGTTGCTGAATAGATGGATTTCATAGCCTCAGGATCTTGACAACTTTTAAATACTCATACTCTATGCCCCAATTCTGTGGGAACACTAGGGTATTAGTTTCATCAGTTAAGAATGGATGGGTGTTTTACATAATGGGCAGTGTCTTCTCAAAAATAAGAAGGCATCAGGAGCTTACCAAATGCCAAAGGAGAGAACTGCCCATCTCTTCTTCTCTGTCCTCTTTGCCTTCCCCATCTCTCTTCTTTGAGTGAACAACTTACTAAGAATTAAGAGTCTGTGGCAGACACCTTTCCCTTTTGGAACAAGAGGAAATTAATATTTGAAAGGGGAAGAGAGAAGAAGGTTTGGGGGAAGTGTTAGCATGAAGCCACATGCTAATGACATCCCTGCAAGTATAAGATTTTCTAATTAAAACCTGGTGGCCACACCAAACAGCTTATACCATGTGGGAAAGGAAGGACTGAACGGTTGGGTGGGACAAGAGGCCTGATGTAATCACATTCCATTGAATGAGAATCCTTTCCTGTGGGTAAATATTATCTTGAGAGTACCATGCTCTGTTCCTAATAAATTTCAACAGGCAAAGACATAGACACAGCACCTTAAAAAGATCTTCAAACGACTGTGGTTCCTGTAAGCCAGGAAATGGGACTGGTTTCCCACTAAAGTAGGTTTGTCTGTTCAGCAGGGCTCCCAGGTCACTGTCATGGAGAAGTTATTTGCTGACTCATCTTGAAATTGGAGAATTTTCAGTTTTCCGTTGCACACAGTCCTGTCTCTTTCCAGAGGAATTTAGAAAAAATAATTTTATGTAACATATGAGAACTATGTTTCTCTGTTTTATATTCTAATAAGAAATGTTACTTGTTTCTGATTCCAATAAAAGGGAGGGGGAAACAGTTTTTGAATACTTCTGTATTCATAAAGTAAAAAAGCGTGGGCCATGGACAATAGAAGGCCTCATTTTTTCTTTCTTTTTCTTTTTTTGCAGTTTTTGGCCAGGGCTGGGTTTGAACCTGCCACCTCCAGCATATGGGGCCGGTGTCCTACTCCTTTGAGCCACAGGCGCCGCCCAGGAGGCCTCATTTTTTGAGACAAACTATTAAAAATACATCTTTTATTTAAGCCTTGCAAAATTTTATTATTTTTATTGGATTTAAGAAGTTTAAGTTTTTGTTTTATTTTGTTTTTGTCACTCCTTTGAAGCTCATTTACCTGTATGGCCAGAGAAATGAGCTTCAAGGAAAAGAAATAACTTTGTTCAGTAGGAAAGAACATGGCTTTTAGTAACATATTACTTTTAAATAATATACATTCTCTCTGTTCAGGTACTGTGTTCCAACTCCTCCTGTCTCGAATAAAGAGTGGCCAAGACAGGTGACTGAATTCCAGGGTTTGGAGAGTGGAAAGGATTTTAGAGACCCTCTGTTCTGAGTCATGACCCATGAAGGGATTCTATTCACACCATCATCCTTGCAATTACTTATGAGGCCTCTGCTTGGACATCCAGTGGGGTCTCTATTTGTGAGGCTATTTCTTGGATGAGATGGACTCATTTTCAAAGATGAACAGAATAGAAAGACTGTGTACATTCAAATTCATTCATTCATTTTTGCATTCATTCATTCATTCTTTTGAAAATATTTATTGAGCACCTTTATGTTAGGCAGGATTTGTGCTGGCACTGAGGACAAGATGCCAGCAAGGTAGATGTGATCTCTGCTCTCCTAAAGTCCCAATGAGAGAGATAGACATTAACCAAGTATGTGCAGGGATAACTAATTACATGATTGACCATTATGGTAAGTGCATGAAGGATATAAAGAAAGTGAGATAGAGGTAATCATAGGGACATGTAATCTAGACTGGGGAGTCAGTTGAGACTATTAACTAAGGCACTTTCCATTTTTCTCCTATTACTCAAGGGAAACCTGGGGTATGAAAGTATGAGCTAAAATTTCTTAAAATAACTTAGTCTTAGGAAGGAGCAAAAAGTATCATAAATGAGAGAGTTCTGATACAACCTAGATGTTCTCATTAAGGGAATAGTTAAGTACTTTATAATATACACTATTAGGCAATATTATGGAGCCTTAAAACTAACTTGAGAGGAAGGGTAAAATCTTACTTCTCAGGTACCGTGAACACTACTTGTTGATGGCACACTAAAAGCCCTGTAAGCATATTTGTTGTATCCATACTACAAAAACATTTGTACACTCTAAATACTTTGAAATGTTAAAAAAGTGGAGTTACCAACAAAAATTAAAAGAATTACTGGCTTTTATATTTGCTCATGGTATTTACCTTTACAGGAAATCTTTATTTTTCAATATATAATTTCAAATTATGTCTATTGTCTCTCATTTTTCATTTGAACCAGAAGGATTTGCTTTAGCATACCTTATAGAGAAAATCTAATGTTAATAAAATCCCTTATCTTTTGTTCTTTGGAATGGTCTTAATTTCTGCCTCAGTTTTGAGGGAGAGTTTTACCAGATATGGAAGTCTTGGTTGACTGTTTTTCTTTCAGTGCTTTAAATGTCATGCTACTGTTCTCTGATCTCCATGATTTCAAATGAGAAATTAGATGTTAACCTTATTGAGAGTCCTTAGTATGTGATGAGTCACTTCTTACTACTTTCAAGATTTTTTCTTTGTCCTTGCTTTTAGTGTTTAATTAAAATGTTTGATGATGTGAATATTTTTTATTTTATCACACTCAAACTTCCTTAACCTTCTTTTATGTGAAAGTTCATATGTTTTCTACAATTCTGGGAGGTTTGTCAATGTTTTTTGTTAGCTCTGTGAGAATACTTGAGAGAATCATTTAAAAATCTTTTTCTAGTAATTCAAATATCTAGGCGTTCTCAGGTTCACACCTATAAGTTTATTTTCTTCCCTTAGAAGTACCGTATTCTTATGCTTCTTTATATTATTTATGATTTTTGTTGTTATTAATGTTGAAAACTGGGCATTTGATTATAATAATGTGGTAACTCTGGAAATCAGATTCTCTCCTTTCCCCAGGATTTGCTGTTTTTTGATTACTAGAGGCTCTAGTAGTACATTTGTTTAGTGATTCTTCCAAACAACATCCATGCTGTAGCACATATCACTATTTCATTTCTTTTGATTGCCAAAAATGTTTCATTATACTGTTATAGCACATTTCATTTATCTATTTGTCAGTTGATAAACATTTGGGTTGTTTCTACTTTTTGGTTATTAAGAATAATGTTGCTATGAGAAATCGTGTACAAGTTTTTATGTGGATCTAAGATTTAATTTCTCTTGGATGTCTTTTTCTTATTGATTCATAGAAGTTTTATATATATGTGTGTGTGTATTTATACACACACATAAACATCTATACACTCCCAAACATTTTGATTACTAGTCTTTTGTCAGACACATATATGGCAAATATCTTTTCTGGCTGATGAATGGAAGTTTCTAATCATAAAGTAGTTGAATTTAATCAGTTTTTTCCTTTGTAGTTAATGCTTGCTTTTGGTGCCTTACTGAAGAAATCATCCCTATCCAAGTTAATGAAGATACTCTCCTAATGTTTTCTATAGAGTTATATCATTTAAATTTTGGAACCCAGGTTTTTTTTTTATTTTTTTGCAGTTTTTGGCCGGGGCTGAGTTTGAACCTACCACCTCTGGCATATGGGGCCAGTATCCAGGTTATTTTTTAATGATGATGATAATAATGATGGAAATCTTCATTTTGTTCACGGAAAAAAAGATTCAATTTCTTTTGACAAATCAACATCCAATTATCCCATCACCATTTATTGAAGAATTCACTTTTCTCTATTAGTATGCAGTGTGAGCTAGATTATAGGATGAGTGTTACTATATGCATGAGTCTAATATAACAGACTATCACACTAATCCCTGAGTGATTGCTATTTTCTTCTTTACACCTGTTTGCATTTTTCATTTTTCACAATGAGATATATCATTTACACAATTAGAAAAAAAAAAGTGTCTCTAGGAAAAAATTAAAAGTTGAAGATCAAGAAATAGCAAAGGATACTTAGCAGTCTTTAAGCTCCTAAGGAAGGCTTATCTTTTGCAGCTTTTCTGACCTTATGCTCCATTATTCTCATCACTGTGGGTGGCAAGTGGCCAAAAACCTTCTTGTCTCTGTAGCATGGAGCAGAGGCAGAGCCTTATGCCTAGGCTTCCAAGAAACCCAAGTCCTTATCTTAATTCCCATCCCCTGTTTGAGGTTCTAGCTAAGGTTATCTTCTCTGTCCACGAGAGCTGCATTTATTTTCTGGGCTTTGCTCTGATCCAGGTCCTGGGACTATGACTCCAAAAGCAAAGCAGAGTGTTCATGAAATAGATCATTCCCTCTACTTACAAAGATTCTATTGACCTAATAATCAATCAGACTTTCTCATCTCCTTCCCTTATTCCTCCATCTCTCCATCTTCTGTTTCTCACACAATTGGCCTGGCTACTCCTGCAGCTGTTTGGGGCTCCTGGGGATGTAGTCAGGCACTGGTGGTAAGTGCAGGTCTTGAATCAGACTGCCTGGGCTCAAATCCCAGTCCTGTTATTTATTAGCTGTGTACCCTCGAAGAAGTTACTTTACTACTCAATCTCTTAATAGAGTTTCCTAGTCTGTAAAATGTGATACATGGAAGGATAAAAATGAATTACTTGTATAAATTTCTTCATAAGGTCTGGCACATGATAAACTCTCCATAAATGTTAACTGTAATTATGGTTATTATCTGATATTTACATTTAATTAAAAAACCATCTTCCCACTGCAATGAAAGAGATATCAAACATCTAGGCACACGTAGAGGGGATGATGATATTTTAAGCCTTCAGGAATTCATAGAAATTAGGGGAGAATTTTGAATTTCCACAGGCTAAGTGAGGGTGTTGTAGAGGGTGAGAATGGGATTCAAGCCTATCGCACCTGGATCTAAGGGGCACAGACAACCCATCTGAGTTACTCAAGAAGTAGAGCCCAGAATGTATCACTGGCACCACCTCCCATCGTTGTTGGCTGCTAAGCAAGGAGCCCCGCAGCCTCCCCTCCTCCCTGCTGTGCCCTGTCTTGGCCACATTCCTTATGGATTGGCCATATGGACAGCTTTGGATTCTGTATTTGCTTTGGCTTGGTGGTTCACCACTTACTTCCTGTTAACATTCCTCCACCTCTCACCTCCCAAAAAGGGTCTCTCTCAGAGCCACCTGCTTTTTCTCTTCTCTCTGCCCATAGCCTCAGCTCTCTGATTTCTCCATCAGTTACTTGGCTGTTGACCGGGACTCAAATCTAACTTCTGTTCAAATATTTTCCATCTGAACTTCTTGTTTGGAGCAGATAGTATTTCATTGCAGTGGGCCTTTACTGGGACAGAAAGAGGTGATCAGGGGTGGTACTGGAAAAGGCTAGTTCATGTATCCAAATGACTTTCAAGCAAGATCAGAGAAACCCCATCTTCCCATAGATTTCTGTCCAAAAAGCATCAGGCCCAGTGTAGAGGCAATTACATCCCAAAAGGCTAGTGGCAATTTTGAGGCCAAAAAACAGCCTAGGAGTGGATGAATGCTCACAGCTGGCACACATGCCTGTGGATTCGCTCACATTTAGCCTCCTGGGTCTTCTTAACCCAGGCTCTTAGCCTAGTATGAGTGCCAGGCCAGGCCACAGTCCAAGGCCAACACGTGTACTGAACTATACCACACCCCACATGTGGCACGACTTGTTCTGGCTACTCACAAATGACCTAGGCGTTCACCTCTACTAACAGTGGAGTTCAGATAAGGGCTTTCAGCTGGGCCACCTCCACATGGCTTTCCCTAGTTTCCCCAGGTCCAGTGGCTCCTCCAGGAAGCACATTTACCTCCTTAAGGAACACTTCCCTTGACTTCAACTTGGGTGGATGTCCCGACCAAGAATACTTTTTTAAAGGTTGGAGTAGTCCTGAATGTGTTCAGGGTGTAGATTTGGATCCAAGTTCAACCATGCATGAACTGTGTGACCTTGAGCGATTCCCTTAGCATTATTCTATCTGGTTCCTCATTTGTGAGATGAGCTAATCATGCAGAGATGTGCAAATCTGAAAAGATTACTCACAAATAATAAGATGAGGTGAGTCCCTGAAAAACACACCAGGCAGGAAATATGAGTGGTGTTATGTATGGAGAGAGGTGGTCCTTTCTTGGTCATTTGAGAGGCGAGATCCACAGTACAGTAGAAAGTGTGGGTATTTGAGTCAGGAAGAATGACTCCCTGTTTGAAAGCAGAGCACAGTGTATATACGATATGACTGGCACTTGGTGTTTGACAGCTAAAAGTTCCTGAGTTGAGGAGACGTGGACAGAGAACAGAGCACAGCGGGTACCCACCCGCATGTCCCCAGTGTCTTCTGCCTGTTTCAGAGAGGTCTGGGTCCTGGGACAGGCCGGCTACCTCAGGTGCCAGGTCATCTGTTTCCTGGGGGTGGGGTGTCTACAATGGGGAACTGTATGGAATCTCAATAGTCACCATGGGCAGTGGCAACTACATCCAAAAAGAATGAGGCTCCTTGGAGGACTAAACAAGGCTTGGGTTTGCTGCTTTAAGGCCATACTCTTCTGGACGGAAGGAAGTTTCCTGGGGTCTTGGGGCTCTCACACAGACACATGCCATAAAGAGGGCATGGGGGCATGTAGTGTGCACTTTTGAGAGAATGTGACTGTATATATTTTTTATATCTCAAGCTTGTGAGTCAGCTGCATTTGTGAAGTGGTTAGCAGGCTGCCTGGCTCGTTTTAAGTGCCCCATATTTAAGTGCTCATTATTATTAAGCACACGTGCCATGCCTCTGTCGCCAGTGGACAGAGCAGCGGTCCTTGGCAGCTGGAGCTCCCTAAGGGGAGGGTGGCGCCTTAGGAGCTGGGAGAAGAGAGTGGAATCATTAAGCAGCTGACGCATCACCCCATTACTCCAAGGAATCTCCCATCCCTGTACAGAAGTCTGACCCAGTTTGCTCATTTCTTCTCCTGAGCCTCTCTGGTTCCAGCCACCACGGAGCTGGGAGCACCCTTCCCCTGCGCCTGCTGGGACTGGGAGGTGGAGGCTGGAGCTCGCCTGGGTTGGGAGCCTGGAGCTAACCGTGGGGCGCTAGCTCATCTCCCCCAGCACTCTCCGGAGGGGGTGGAAGGCTGTGAGAATGGGAGGCTGAGGGCGTGGGGCACCCGTGTGCTCAGAGAGGCCTCCCCTCCCTTGGAACACACAGCGGCTAGGTCATGGGCTCACTGGGGCTGTTTATCGCCCTCAGTCTTGGGAAGAGCAGGCTCTTATGACAGCACTTTGCAAATCAGGAAGTTTTCTTCCAAGCATACGAAACCTGGGCCTGGGAGTTGGCTGTAAAATGTTTAGAACTTTGGAATGTGGGGTACTATCACTGCTCTCAAAAGGGGATTCACATCCCTTAAGTCAGGTCGAGGAGGAGGTGGCACAATTGCCACCACTGCAGTTTGCAAGGCTTGGCTGCCAAATTCTTGCCAGGAACCTTTCCCTCAATCTCTGCAGAAGTGGGGAGAATGGAAGTGACTGGTGCTGGCCACCCTGGACGTTCCTTCTCACGGAATCTGAGAGCGGGGGGCAGGGTAGGGGTGAGTGAGTAGGAGGGAGGAGGGAGGTCACCCAGAACAGCTTTCAGAGAGAGCGGCCTCATCCTCTTTTTATAGATATGGCAACTGAGGCACAGAAAGGCTCCGTCACTCCCCAGCCCCCTCACTGAGCTGCCTCTTGCTGTGGCTGCGCTGGACAGCCTCCTACTGTCACGAAAACAGGCAACCAGGTCCTCAAGCTTATGTGAAATTAGCAATTGTGGAATGTGGTAGCTTTCCTGGTGGCTGGAAAAGAGCAGGAAGTAAAAGAAGCAAAATACTTTTAAACCTGAAAAGGCCACAAGGGTAAAAGAGAGCATGATTTAGTGCAGCAGGAAGAGATATGTGGTCAGTGATGTGTCTGGGCAGTGGTTTCTGTGAGGTTCCTGGCAATAAGAAGGAGCCTGAGGCTTGCCCACTGCAGAGGCTAACGTGGCCCCGTAACCCAGCTCAGCGTGATATAAGCACCAGCTCACGCTCCTCCACCTTCCTTTTCTTATAACACAGTCCTACGTGTAGCCTTTTCATAATCTCCTCTATAACTCCTTCTCCTTGGTGTTCATATTTAGGGGGCTAGGTCCAAGTGGGAAAGCTGAGACCAGGGGAGAAGTGACTTTCCCTAGGCCACTAAGGACAGCAAACTAAGGAAAAGAACCTATGCATCCCTCTGATCCATTCCCTGTACCTTCACCCTGCTCCCCATGAACGTGGGCCCTGGTCTAAGCCCGAATGTCCAATGGGATAGGCGGGCACCAGCCAAGAGATTGTAAATGAGCAAAGAAAAGGGAAGTCAGAGGCATCTTGTTCCACCGCCCCCATCTCTTGGTTTCTCAGACATATCCTCTGTGCTCCTACTGGATCACTACCCCTAATGCTGCAAAAGCAGCCCACTGTGTTCCAGATTACTCTAGATGGGCATTCTGGCCCTTCCCTGACCTCACCCTGGGCCCTGGGCCTGCTGGTGGCCGTGCAGTCTGCTCTGTCCTTGCCCTCATCTCTGCCCTTACTCGGGGTATTCTCTCTGTGGAAAACCCAATCCCCGGCCACATCTCCAGGGAGTATCCCTAACGCCGCAGATGGCAGGGTCTGCCACCACCTCCACTGCATACCCCACACCAAATCTTAGGACTTCTTTCATGGAAAAGAGATGTGTTACACAAGTCAAGGAATTTACAACTCCCTGCAGATCATGAAAAGCCCAGTAGTGGGCAAAATGAAATTGAAAGACCTTAGATTTCCCCCCTCTTAGCACATTTTTTGAAAGCCCACCCTTCTCCATAGAACACTCCCAGCTTATCTTTTCTGAGGAACTGACAAGTTCTGGGAACTGAGCAGCAAAACCCGATATGCAGAGCAGTGTCCCTGGTCTCTGCAAGTTTACATTTTGAGAAATCCCCGGTAAGGCTACAGTCTGCATCCCTGGGAAAGCACTTACTAAGCCCAGTTTTCTTCAGAGTGCTGCCTTCCCTGGCAGTTCAGCCTGTGATAGGTGAAGTCCGACAACTAAGTTTGTGAACTCATCCTAGAAAAAGTGCCACACACCTCACAGCTGAATATCACTACGGTCACCTTCAGAGTGCTCCCCTTGGGAAGCTGTGCACCCCCGCCAGCCCCTAGTCCACCCTTCAAAGCAATCTTGAAACTCTTTTTCTGGAATGGCCAGCAGAGCTGTCATTGTACGAAGGTCTGACAATTAAGTTCGTGGCAGCACCGTATAAACAACTTGGCATGTGTTCTTAACTGTGGTACGTCCATGTCTCACAGCTGTGTCCGTGGTGTCTTGCGGACTGGTGTTCATTATTGTTGCTGCGTGTTTTTGTGTGCCATGTGCTGATGGTTTGGGGGCCATTGCATAAAGAGTTCCAAAATTGCTTTGAAGGGTGGTCTAGGTGCTGGCATCGGTGCATAGCTTCCCAAGGGGAGTATTTAAAAGGTGACCATAGCGAAATTCAGCAATGAGGTATGTAGCACTTTTTCTAGGATGGTTCATGAACTTAATGGTAAGACCTCCTATATCGTTGGCTGTGACGTGCCTTGTAAAGATATCTCATAGCGTGACAATAAGACATCATTATCTTCCCAATTCGGCATGTTCGCCCTGGCTCTTCTCAGCTAGAAACATCTTCCTCATACCCACTTTTCGGTGCCCTCTTGAGATTTGCCTCTACCTGCTCCAACCTTATGATCTCCCTATCCTGTGACCTTTGTAGGACTTGTAAGTTAGCACCACATAAATTGATGCTAGCTCTTCCCCCCATACAGTTCAGAAACAGTGAGGTTTAGTGGCTTTGGAGTTTGCGGCAGAGGGAGGGAGGTTATCTGCTCTCCTGCCATTAGGTCAGGGCTGGGACACAGCTACCCAGTCAGCCCATTTCTCAAACCCTTCGCATCTTACTGGGGCCATGTAACTGATCGCAGACATCAAACCAACAGCGAATGGGGCTAGTACAGTGTTCACTGTGCCGTCATCACTTACTCTTCCTCATCTTTGATGATTCGGATGCCACGCATTGAAATAGCAGAGCTGCAGGATGAAAGGCACCTGGATTCCGGAGTCACTACCTGGATAATAACCTCCAAAAAGCCTGGCCAACCAGGAACATCTGCAGAAGACTGGGCAAAAAATAATCTTCTGTTAGGTTAAAACAGTGGGATATTCCCTGCCCAAGACAGAGTTAGAAAAATTTAAAATTGAATCCCATGTCTGCCACTCATTAGTCCTGTGATGTTGGGAAGATTACTTACCCTTCCCTGGCCTCAGACTCTCCAGCAATTAGAAGGGCTCAGTTGTACCCTACTTTGCAGGATCATTACAAGGAGTCAATTAGGTATTTCTGAAGAGATTCGGACTTGGCAGAAACCAATTATTTTCTAGGATATTTTTCAGGTGTGTGCTCCCAGAGGCTTTGCATGAGTTACTCTTCTCTCTAGATTGTAAACTCACCTTGTGTAGCATGCGAAGCACATAGAAGATCCCAATGGATATTTACTAAGAAGCAAAAAACCATCTTGGTATAAAATATGAACAAAACTAACTCGCTATGTTACCTCTTTATGATAGTTCCTGTGCAAGGCACCAGCCACCTCATCATACATCCACCTTCATTCTCTTTCCCCTTTGACCATCTCCTGCTGGCCTCCTTCTTCCCATGACTTTCCATTGACCTATTAGGGGAAATTGAGCTCTAATCTTTAGCACAAGACTTGCTTCCTACTTGAGAGACCTAGAGAATCATGAGAATGGCATATGAGTTGTGTAAGTGCAGAAGATCACAAAACTGGCCTCCAGGAGAGAATGTGAGGTGTGGCAATAATAGTCATGGTAAAGATTCTCTAGACTACAAAGGTCTCTTGATGCTGGAGGCAGAGGTTGCGCTCAAGGTCTGCAGTTTTACAAAAACAAAGGTAGAGACCTTCAATCTGACCTTGTCCAAGTCCTTCTTAATCAGTGCTAATGTCAGAAGCAGCTTTTATCTACTCCTTCCCATTTTATAATGATAAATATGGAACCGAGGTTTGCTTGGGAAGGCTCCTCCCAGAGTTCCTCAGCACCCTTCCCCCTGACCCCCCGCCACCGACTTTGTGTCAAGCCTCTTCATCCCTCATGCCAAGACCCCCTCTTCTGGTGACCTCAAACCCCTTAATTGACCCACCCTCTTAAAGGATGTTTTTGTGTATACTTGCTGCTTTCTGTGTGAGTAAATGGGTGTATCTGTTTGGATACAAGTGCTTTTGTGTCTTGTGCCAAATGGAGCAGAAGCCAGACAAGGAAGGGAGGGGCGCATTATTGAGCTCTTTGGAACTAGGCGGTGAAGAAACTATGCTGGAGGGGACCTTGTTTCAAATTTTTTGTAAATAAGATGTAGACATGAGCTTTATGATGAAATCTCTAAGTTGGAAGATGTCATTAAGCATTCCTGTATAAACATCAAGTTGATGAGAATCAACCCTTCTCATCAGATTGGTATGTTGGAGCTTTTCGTAATTGTGTCAATGTGTTTTTAAAAAGAGGATACAGATTTAAAGAATGAGAGCAATAAAGGAATGATGGATTATAGGAGGTCATCTTAAGTCAGCTCAGTTGAGCTTAGCTTATAGAAAAAATCAGATTCTACTCTCCACTATCATAGAGGCAGTTGAAGCTCCCTTTAAGCCTGTCTGGGTTTTTTTTGTGTAATAAATGTTAGCCTTAATATCATTTTTTGATTGATGAATGAGTTTAATGTATTGTAAAATAAAAACAAGAAATATAATAAAACATAATTGCCAACTCTTGACCCTCTCTTCCATCCCCACTGCCAGAAGACCCGTTGAGCCTTCTTTGTCACCTGACCAACTCAAGTCCCTCACCAGGCCCTGCTGCCATAATCTCACCCTTCCAGAAGCCATTCCTTACCCTGCAGCCCACCAAGATTCAGTAGAAATATGAGGATCATACATGCAACTGAACCTTTTCTAATAGCCATAGTTTACAAAGTAAAAAGAAGCAGGCGAAATTAATTCAAATGATTTAACACAATATATTCAAGATACTGTTCCAATGAAATTTTTGAAATCCAGCCTGTATTTTATACTTACGCACATCTCACTTCACACCAACCATACTTCAAGTGCTCTCTATCTCTTTCAGAAAACCCAAATTCATTCTCCTAACAAGCCAGGCCCTCCCCATTGTCAAACCACGTGCCCTCCCTCCCATATCTTTGCCTGATGAACCACACCTGATTCACCTCTCACCCACCCTCTTCCTGGGTTTGACTCCCAGCACCTGGGATAATCCTTCTCCACTGAATCCTTATTCCAGGCACTAGTCCTTCAACATCTCATGGCAATTTGTCCCTTTTCCACAAGGCCAAATGTACTTCTCTGCCAAGTTCACTGTCCCCAGGCCTCTATCTGAGCCCTTGGCTCAGGTGTTCCCACGGTTTTGTGTACCCCATCCCAACCCTCACCCCAAGAGGTCTGTGAACTCTTGAGGCAGGAATTGTTGAGTCCCAATTTATAGTTGAGTGCCTCGCACAGGCACTCAAATATGTTAAGTGAGGATTTTTTTTAAAGGGGTGTATATGTTATAATTTTCACTGACATCTGAACTTGATCAAACTTTCAAGTTATTTAGCCAATTCTTAATCTCAAATTATGCACATTTATAGGATTGGGGATGAAAATGGGTGAGAGGAAATAGACACACTGAAGAAGCAACTACCATTGCGCCATTGTTCCTGGTTTTGTTTTTTATTTTCCATGCCTCCTCCCACCCCCATTGGCACAAAGGTCTTTTAGCCTTAAACTGTTTTTCATAGCTGTGCTGGAATAAATGGGAAACCACAAAAATGAAGGCTTCCACCGAGCCAGTCATCAGATCACAGGGGCAATGAAGAGCCCATCCAGGACTATCCGCATTTGATTACACACTGAACGCTGTGTTTATTAACTCATTTATTTCCCAAATGTAACCAAGCATTTGACATGTTCAGCAACAAAATTCTGTATTGCAGGGTTTCTTAGCGCTCTCTCTAGTCTTTGCTGAAAATCACTGGCCTCCCTTTTCATTAAGCCTGTCTGTTTCGATATGATTTTTGCATAGTAATAATATTTCCTTACCTCTTTTGACAAAAGCTCTCTAAGGAAAGAAACACCAATGAGTATTCTTGTGATAGTAGATAGAGAAAAGGTGCCCAACCAGTGAGAAGCAAATGAGGGCCCATTCAAAAAAATATTTTAAAAGTGTGTTGTCTTCTTTTTAAAAAAGCACATACAGTATAGACAACACACAAACACATGCGCTGCACCATCAGGAAACTTGGCATCTACAATTGTCACAGCGCATTTAAAAATATTTCTCTGCTAAGAAGAATATGTTCCAGCTCCATCCATATAAACATGAAAGAGGTAAAGTCTCCATCTTTCTTTAAGGCTGAATAATATTCCATGGTATACATGTACCACAATTTATTAATCCATTCGTGGATCGATGGGCACTTGGGCTTCTTCCATGACTTAGCAATTATAAATTGGGCTGCAATAAACATTCTGGTGCAGATATGTTTGTTATAATGTGATTTTTGGTCTTCTGGGTATATACCAAGTAAAGGAATTATAGGACCAAATGGCAGGTCTATTTTTAGATCTCTGAG
This sequence comes from Perodicticus potto, assembly GCA_963574655.1. Taxonomy (NCBI): domain Eukaryota; kingdom Metazoa; phylum Chordata; class Mammalia; order Primates; family Lorisidae; genus Perodicticus; species Perodicticus potto. Next base: position 27,196 of record CAUYRH010039826.1, on the reverse strand, counting down.
TATTCTCCAAACGTCTTTCCAAAAGGAACATATTGGTTTGCATTCCCACCAACAATGTAGAAGTGCTCCCTTTTCTCCACATCCACGATGGAGAGAGGGTAAATGGTGGGATCACACATATGGTGCATCTTAGAAGGGTACAGGTGAAACTTACTAAATGCAGAATACAAATGTTTTCATACAACAACCAAGAAAATCCCATGAAGGTTATGTCGAACAGTTGGATGAAAATATTTCAGATTGTATATGAAGCCAGCACATTGTACCCCATGATTGTACTAATGTACACAGCTATGATTTAATAGAAACAAAACAAAATAAAAAAAAAGCCAGAAAAAGCAAAAAAAAAAAATTTCTCTTGATATAGAAGGAGTTTCATTTTAGGGGTAGCTCAAATTTCAGAAATAACATAGATTAGAACATATTCCAGCATCTTCTTAAAATTTGGGGCCTTGAAACCATTTTATGTGAGAGGAGAACTAGTAGTTCTGAGTGGCGGTGGGCTGGGGTTGTAACTAACTGAGGGACTGAAAGTTCTGTGCTCGGCAGTCGCAGACCAGGACAAAAGCAAAATGCCGGCCCACCAGATCTCACTCCTCCAAGTGTGGTCTGTGGGCGGCACCCAGGGGCTGGGCACTCTTCTCGGGTACGCTAAAACAAAGTCGGTAACCACGATAAAGAATATTTTAAGCAAGATTTTAAACATTCAAATTGCAAACTACAAACCTGCTGCCTGTTTTTGTAAGCAGAGTTTTGCTGGAGACTGGTCAGCTGGCTAAAGCTGGTTGATGGCCCAGCCTATATCCCGTCGTGGCACACTCTTCCAGAAACTGATGACTTCTTGAAAAGAAAAAGTTTCTATTTTCACTCCAGAGAACTATTTGCTTCAACAGAACTCTTTTGTGTCTTCTAGTTGTGTAAAGAGCAGTATGAGGCAGCTTGAGTTAACTGGGCCATATTTCTGATGTGTGTACATTCCAGGGGTTTTCCCAGCATTGTGCTATGAACAGACTTCACGTTGGAGAGGTTGAGTCCCTGGGAACTACCAAGGAAGGAGGCAAGAATTGCTGTCTCGCAGGCTGTGAGAGAGGAGGCAGGCAGCTGGTTAATGAATCTAGGCAACCACCTAGCAGTATCCACCCCTCAATGCAGCTGGATTGTTCTCTGCTGAAACCACACAGCCAAATCCACTGAAAAGATAATTTGCAGAGTCAGGAAACGTCATGGTCGAAGTTGCTATGTGCTAACACGGTGACCTGTGGACTAGTAGCAGCAACCGTGGAAGGGGTGCATGTCAGAATCACCTGGAAGCTTTTCCCAAGAAAATACCTTCACTTGCCTTTTAGACCCATGTTTCTCAGCCATGGCTGTAAATTGAAATCACCTGGAGAACTTTGACACTGATAATGGCTGGACCTCAAATCCAGATTTGAAATAATTGGCCTGGGGTATAGCTTAGATGCTGGGATTTTATTAAAGCAGCCTAAGAGGTTGTAATGTGCATCAATGGTTCTGAACCACTGATGTGGATTCTTTGCAGTGTAAAAAGTGTGTGTGAGAATGTATATATATATTTAAATTATATAAAATATGTATATTTTAAATTATATAAATATATATATTTTTTAAATTAATGGTAATTAATGGTATCTGATATAACAAAAAACATCCCCAAATAGTAGTGGTTTATTGCAACAAAGTTTATTTCTTATGGGTTTGGATAAATGCATAAGTGTTTTTTTAGCCAGACCTGGAAATGACACATATCACTTTTCCTGACATTCCACTGGTTAGAAACCTATCACACAGCCTCAACCCTACTGCACAGGAGGTTAGGACATGTAGTCTTTTGGTGGCCCCAAAAGGAAAAGAAAACAGGATTATTGAGCATCTAGTCCATTCCTGCCAGGTACAAATATTATGAAAATGTTTATAATTCCCTAATTTAAGAACCATAAGCTTAGAGTTTAAGTATCAACATTTAAAATTAACTTTACACATTATTTTTCTCTTCCATTTATTGAATAAATTACACTTTAAAGGATATTTCAGTTAAGAATTTCAATAAGAATTGTCTTGAAGGCTCAGCACCCGTAGCACAGTGGTTAGGGCATCAGCCACATATACCAAAGCTGGCGGGTTAGAACCCAGCCTGGGCCTGCTAAACAACAATGACAACTATAACAAAAAAAATAGCTGGGCATTGTGGTGGGCACCTGTAGTCCCAGCTACCTGGGATGCGAAGGTAAGAGAATCACTTAAGCCTAAGAGTTTGAGGTTGCTGTGAGCTGTAATACCACAGTGCTCTATCAAGGACAACATAGTGAGACTCTGTCTTAAAAAAAATAAAAATTGTCTTAGTGGCCATTAGTAGAGAGACTTTGGGCTGCGAAGCTCTGTTTCAACGCAAGCAGCTCCTCCTCTATTTTATAAATTGGATTTCAGGGTAAGTTTCATTTAAAGATAGGAATCTAACTAGAAATGAAATCACTACTGAAGATCACTTTCTATAAAAACCACCACAGCATTATGGGGGAGAAATATGTTAGATGGTGTCATAAAAATCTAGACATGGGGTCCTACAGATGTCAAAGGTGAACTTACAACACAGTGACTGACACCTTGCCTTGTGTCTCCTGGGACCAAGGAACTGAAGATCATACACCCTGCTACTTCCTTCAAGAGCCTGCAAAGCTGAACCACATCCCCAGGAGAGATTCTGCTATGAGGCACTGTCTGTCAATCCTAAAGGTATCTGAGGACCGTTTGGTTATACTTTTTAATAAGAATTGTCTTGAAGGCAGTGAGTACACAGACTCCAGCCTCCAAAGTTCCCATGGGCTGGGAAGCCATCTGTGTTCCCAGTACTTCATGGGGATGGTATGAGGCAAATGCTAAAAAAAAACAAAACAAAAAACAAACAAACAAACAAAAAAAAAACCACACCTGCTGAGAAAAGCAAAGAAAGGGAAGGAGATAAAGAGAAAGGGACAGGAAGGAGATAAAGAGAAAGGGACAGGCAGGAAATGGGTTCCTCTTCTGTGGGGATTTTTCCTATTTCACCTCTACAAACCTGCCATTGATCCTTTCAACTCATATTAAGTGCCTACTAAAATGCTAGGCACTGAACAGGTGATGGAGCTGTGAGGACAAAGCAGGCCCAGTCCTGGCCGTCAGAGGCTGCTTATGGCACAGGGGAGGCAGCAGCTGGTTACAGGGGCCATGGTGAGCATTTACTGAGGGTAGAGGGATGGAAGCACGGGGAGAAGGAACGGGGCTGAGAAAGGCATGATTCTTTCCTCGGCCTTCTCTTGATTACTGGAAGAGTAGAGAGCCCAGAACTTGACTCACAAATGAAATTTGTAGCTCATATGCTCCTATTTTGCTTTTGTATATTGCATTTTATTTACTCTTCTCTTGGTATGCACAGTAAATTGAGTACATACTGTGTTGTCAGAAGACCTCGGGGCGTAATCTCAGTTCTACCTGTTTAAGGTGAGAGCACTTTGGCAAGATACCCCAGTTTGTCCAGGATGGGTATTATAAAAACCCAGGATTGAGGTGATAATTGGAGTGAGTACAGTTCACAAGTGCTTTTTAAACTGTGAAGTTCTATAGGATGTTAGACAAACATATACAGCAAGTAATACTGGTCTTGTAAGGATATAGGAACGGAGTTGCTATTATCCCTAATAACAAGGCTCAGAGGCATCAAGCTGTTTTCCCTGGGCCACACAGCTAGAAAGATTCAAACATAGCTTCCTGACCTCAGAAGTCCTGCAGCATCTAGACTCTAGGCCTGGCCCTCCTGAGGACTGAACTGAGCTCTCAGTAAACTCTCTTTGCAGCCCACAGAAAGATCAAAACTCTGCAAACCAAGAATCACAAACCCTGGGGGGAAAAGCACTTGAGGCTGAGAGTGTCAGTCTTGAAAGATGGCACACCTGGTGAGAGGTTTGCTGCATGGATGCGTGGGCATGACCAGGAACCATCTTCTCCTGGGAGCTGGTTGCACAGTGCATTGACTCCCAAGCTGGAGGTGCCATGCTTCCGGGGATGTCTCACAAGACTGCCTGCTGAAGCCAAACTTCAAAAGTGCAGAGGGCAGCAGGCCTCAGGGAGCCACTTGCCACCAGGCTGAGGACACTGAAGCCTGACCATCCACCACCCTAGAGAGGTGCAGTGCGTGCCCTGAAGGGGCTTAATCTTGGTAGGATGGGAGATGGGCTGAGCAGTGCATCCTGTTGATTTCATGCAGTTACAAAAATACACAGACACAAACCCAGCCCAGCTTGCTGTGCCCCTGAAATTCTGATATCCTAAGGTCTCGTTAATCTTTCCCAATGTGTCTGGCCTTCTCCATAACAGAGCTGCTGGGGACAGCCAGGGCAGAACTCACCATGTGGCCACAACTCACAGGCCTGGGACCTCTTTCTGCCAGTGTCTGGTAGGATCCATGGATGTGTGATTATCATCAGGATGTTTTGAAATGTCTCCATTTCCAAGAGAAGAAAATGTTTAATCATTTGGATTTGATTTAATTCTCCCCAGGAGAGTACTTTAGGGTAAAAAGGAAACAGACCTTTTCTTATTTCTACAATTCCCAGCACAGCTGCAAAGAACACATCAGGTGGGATAAATGGACCTGCTAAATGGAGCAGCCGCCTTCTGCTAAACATCTCTGCCGTTATGTTGCTTAAATATGAACCCAAGCTACAGATTCCAGAAAGACTTGGAAGGCTTCGTGCCTTCTAGCTCACACCAGAACCAACCCACAAGGGGCAAAAATGAACGTAGGGTAATGCTGCTTTCATTTATGAAATGGAAATAATCAATGCATCGGAAAGAACAATGAACAGAGAGCAGAGGATGAGCTAGTCAGAAGTCACACCCACTTACCTGCTATGACTTAGTTTGCCTTGTACAGTTCAACAGTAAAAATGAAACTAACATCCATTTATAGAGGTCCTAACTCAGGTTTGAATCAAGGATGCAAAATCGTCAGTGTCCTAAAAAGAGGTTTATGGTTTTGTTTGCCAAAACGAAACCAAAACAAAACAAACCCCCAAACCAAACACAGTGCCCCCTCCCCAGTTTGAATTCATTAGCAGTTGAATGAACTTTTCGTGGTCTTGCCAGGTCCTGCCACATGCTCATCAGGTGTCAAATGTACAAGGCTCTCATGTTTGTGCAGACATCTGTGAGAATGTTGGAACCTTTCATTGAGACCCAATTCTGTAAATGAACCCAGTCCTGGATACACATGGAAATTTGCAAAACCAAATTCATAGTTTCCTTCTATTTCTCTAACTCTAAACTCAGAATAATACTAAGAATACTTTCTTAACTCACACATAACGTTAGGATTACATCAGGTTTCAAAAACTTTAATGAAGTCAATTGGCTTCCTTCTTTTTTTTACAAAGTGTTTTTTAAAATTGGCAAGGAGTAAATGAACCTCTTCAGCTATGAATGTGAAAACCAATCTTTCTACCAGTAATGATCTTCTAGCATTTGAAAACAATGTCCTTAAACCATTTAATAATTACATTTCTAATGTGTTTACCAACTACAGTTAAAACCAGAATAAAGCACATTCTGGGCACAAAGCTGTGATTTTTAAGTTTGTAGGTATTAACTTTTAAGTACATAGTATCAACCTAATTGTCCTTTATTCTGGCTCATCTAATTTACAAACACGATTTCTGGAGTTTAACAGTATTTGTAATGGCAATGTCCAAAGCAATTTTGATTGAGTAAAGTGCTATTTGTTGAACAAAAATGTAGTTGTTTGTGCAAGTTTAAACATTTCACAAGGCCAGCTGAGTTCATTTCAACCCTACTTACAAAATAATTATTGGCAAATGAAATGGGCTGTGGGGGGGGGGGGTATAGAGGACATTTTCAAGCTTCTGAGAGACTTACAAAGCCAAGTTCTTCAACTATTGAAAGCAAAATCGAAAAGGTACAGATAATTGAAAGGTACAGGTTTAAATCTCCAGATAGAGTTCCAACAAGCGGAATATTTACAGTGGAACAATGAGGAAAATGTTTTGTTACAGTCAGAAACATGGAAAATAGGCTGTTCAAATTTGTTGGCTCTGGAATAAATAAAATCCAGACTTTGACTATTAAAAATATCAAAGTGATCCATTATGTGCCAAGTCTATTTTCTTCTGTTGTTTGTAATAAAGAAAATCCATTATTGAATATAACGCAGTTCTGGTTAAATTATCAAAGACATTTTCCATAATGCAAACTGTTGTTTATCATATGCTAGATACTGTTCTCTAACAATTTTAATACACTTTTATCACATGGTTCCATAGGTGCAGAGTTAGAAGGAAATTCTGAGTCAGATTTTAACCTCCTATCCAAGTACAGGCCCTTTCTGTAATCATTAGTGAACTCCTCTCTACTGAGTATCTAACATGAGCAAGATTTTTTTTGGATGGCAAAATTAGAGATACAAAAACAACTTCTAGATGGTCTATGGTATGCTAGGTGGAAGGAAGCATCCTTTGCAATGGCTGCCATTAAGCCTTGCCTGAAACTCTTCTATCTTGTGACAGGCAGCTCGCCACAATGCAAGAAAACCCATGCTTTCCATGGGGATCTCTATAATTAGGATGGTGTATATTAAATATCAACTGACCTTGATTTTGCTTTCTGGCATAATATGAAAAAAGATTGCTCTATTGTCTTTAGCTTAGCTCTTCAATGATTCTGAGAGGACTTTCCTGTGTCCTACCCATTTCATGCAGCAATCTTATTTCCCACTATTTTCACTAGCACAAAATGCTTTATTGCCTTTAGGGATTTTAAAAATTATTTCGTATCAATGGAATGAGCTTAACAGCTAAATATTTAATATTGCACTTAAAATAAAACAGCATTTTCAAATTATGACATTTGGAAACCGAGAGTTGTATCATTCACTTGGATCCAGCCTGGAATTATCCCTTTGTAATTAGACTTGCATTGACTAACAAAAGACAGTTTTGGGGAAAAAAGATGGAACACCTAAGGTCTGCCAACACTGTGTATATCTAAGGAAAGGGGCATGACAAGTCTTTTATAATGAAATTCATGTGCTCTAAGACAATGACTGAATTTGATATTTGAAAGTATTTAAACCTTGAGAGTTTAAAAATCACAAGATTAATTAGGTCATGTTTCAGAAATGACTCAACAATCTAAATTTCTTACTAGCAAGTCAGGTTAATGACACCAGACGCTGCTGTTTTTAAATGAGTGAAGTAAGGGACTGACTCACGTAGGTTAAAATTTCTTCTTCAGTGGTTATACATTTGGCACCTTTATAAGCCATAACTAGCAGATTCAGGATAATTTGACTCCAGGAGACTTTAGTCAGCCTCCTGAATGGCCCCTCCACCCCCAAATCTGTGCAAGAACACAAAGCCAAGGGGTAAACTAAAAAAAAAGAAGAGATTGTTTTATTGTGACATTAATGACATCGACCCCTTGCTGACAGGATTGACCGAGGGTAATCTTGGCGTATTGCACACGCTGTGATGAGGGTGCACTGGAAATCCTCTGGCTGCTGAGGTTGCTTCCTGGTCCTCCCAGACCTCAATGCACGTGTGGGCCAGTCACAGAATTTCATTACCACTTGGTGTATACATTTAACAAGTCTTTGGTCTTAATAAGCACCATTACAAAACCCTCACAATTAAGGGCATTATTATTCTAGTTTATAAATGTTTCAATGATAAAAAATAGCACGATTACAGTATACACACACTTAATTTACATGTAATGTATTATACTCATAACTGAGATAAGCTACTGAACTAACTTTGGTTGACTGAAATTAATGAAGTATTGGAACTGAATACTTGTAATTTGGTTTCTAAGTTGTGTAAATATTACAGTGCATTCATAAATCTAGTTTGAAAATTTACTAGCACCAAATAGATATTATAAATGGCCAACCTAGTACTTGTATTTGGAGAAGCAAAGTTAAAAAATTTGAAAATAGAAGAGTCCATCAATTGGAAGCACATTCCTGTAGGTTTGCTAGAAGGATGGCGTGCCAGGATAGATGGCCAACCCCCAACGGAAATGCACGTCCCAGTTTTCAAGATCAACACATATGAGAAGGTAGCTTAGCTACAGAAGCCTGAGAAAGTGGTTGTTTTGAACTAGGGAAGTCGCCTGTACCTTGCTTTTGTTAATACAAGAATAGTGCTTATTTATACAAATTTACTTGGTGGAAGATTGTACCTATGATATGAAGATTCTGATTGGGGGAAAATATAATTCTACCTATCTATTTTTCTTTTTCTTTTAATTCTTTGGTCTCTGGATGGTGAATTAATGAAGCAAAATCTGAATTTTCATCTTCAGATTATCACCCAGTTCACCACTGAGGTAGTCTTTGTCATATTTGTCTTCTAGCTGGTTAAGTTCTTTCTTTTTATAAAGTGGAGTACTACTGATTTGTAATGAATAGGTTCCAGCCACTGGCTTCTTCTTCGTGAAGTGGAGGTAGCTGATCCCTTCCTTTTGGTTGATTTTAAAGAAACCATCTTCATTTCCAGAGTCAATCAAGTATCTGTTGTGATTTGTCAGAGTCGTAAGGGCTGGAAGGAGTTCTAGGATTCGGACCTTGTTACTGACGTGGGAAACATTGAAAGCAAAGATGGCTGTCTTCTCAACATCCCAACTTGCAAGACTCACATTGGCCTCTGTCTCAGCCTGATCCTGGAAAGACACACAGCAATGGATTCAATACAATGTGGATATGCTACTTAGTTCTTGTATTAAAGAAAAAGTGACTCGACTCTCACACTAATTCCACTTTCTGCACATGTGGCCTATACTATATTGAAAACACATTCATAAGGCACTTTGTTTATTTTTTTATTTTGTTTGAGGCAGAGTCTATCTTTGTTGACCCTTGGTAGAGTGCCATGGCATCATAGCTCACAGTAACCTCAAACTCTTGGGCCCAAGAGATCCTCTTGCCTCAATTTTTCCTTTTTAGTAGAGACAGGCTCTCACTCTTGCTCAGGCGGGTTTCAAACTTGTGAGCTCAGCCTCCCAGAGTGCTAGGATTACTGTCGTGAGCCACCACGCCCAGCCATAAGTCACTTCGTTAAAACCACAACTGTGTTGAATTGGCATGTATTTATAAGATTTAAACTGATGCCAGGAAGAAAATCGGTTGAAATCACTTGTTTAGAGGTCTTTAATGTGGGAGGTCTCAAAATGTGGTCCCTGAACAAGTGGTATCAGCATCACCTGGGAATCTGGTAGGGATTCAAATTTCCAGCACCATCCCAGACTTACTGGGTCAGAAACTCTGGAGATGTCTTTCGGAAATCCATTTTAACAAGCCTTCTAGGTGATTCAGACGCACGCTCAAGTTTGAGGACCACTGTTTTGGGATTATTTTCCCTCCAAAGACTTATCTCATTTTCCAAACCACAGCAGATGGGTTGTAGCACCTATACTAAGAGCCAGTCTATTTCAATTTTTTGAAACCATCCCCTCTAAGGACACATCTATGAGCCTACTTCCTGACTGTGATGATCTGCTAATGTTCAATGCTTTTCACCTGGCTTCTTGCTGGTCTCTCTGGGACCACATGTGCTGGAGTCTACGGGCCTAGAGCCAGAGGTCTGGGTGAATATCTGCGTTTCTAAGTTGACTGAAAGGCTATAGCAGCCGTAGGCAAAGAAAACCAGGCCGCTTTGGTCCCATGTTGTTCTTGTCTGTAGTCCAAGTTCCCTCACACTCCACATGGCTCTTTTCAGTAGAGGAGCCTCTAGCTCTCAGAACTTGGCGTCCCCCTGGAAGGAGCACTATGTCACTTCACTCTTCTGCCCACTTGCTGTCCTGGATCTCAAACCTTATCCTTTCAGCAGACTTTGGGTGGGTGTTTGACTTTCTTTTTGGCGAGACAGAGGAAATGAGCAAGTATGTGAAAACCTTTGAATGGCCACTCCCTAAAAGCAGCAAGAAACTCCAGAAAGCCCCATAGCCTCATATAAAATACAGCCTAGAGCTCAGGGAATGTCTGGATTTTTCTCCCCAGGGAGCTTTTTCACACTTAGGAGCATCTTGGAGGAAACCACAGGAATCTGAAAGGCCTTTTCCCTTCTAGGAGACGTCAGGAGAAACCCCCTTCTGACCCACCTCAGTGCTGGAGGCATCGGTTTCGTTGGTGCTTCTCCGCCTCCTGCCTCGTTTGGGGAAGCCATTGATCTTACACTCGTAACAAGCCTCTGGGGACAGCGAGTTGTCATCCATTTCACCGCTGACAGGTGGTTCTGGATTCCCTCGGCCCATGCCCATTCCAGAAACACAGTGCCTGAAGTACAAGGGGAGCATAGATTTTTTCATTAGAACGGGGAACAGGGTGGTGGTGCAAGAGTTCAGGTGAAGCCTGGTCCCTGCACTCCAGACATTCGCCCCTGTATGTCTGCTGGATGATGGCTGTTTCTGAGACCCACGGCAAGGACCTCGGTGCTTGGCCTCTAACCCCCAGCTTCCTGAGTTTAATGACTTCTTTCTATTACCTCTCAGTGTATTATCTGCCCCATTTGCTTTCCAAACCTAACAGGTCAGGCATTCTGCAGTATTTATGCCGGGGAGGGGACACGAAGTGGGACAACAGAAGACTGGTGGAGGAGGGACTTGAGAGGTTAAATTAAAATCTCTTTTTTTTTTTGAGACCGAGTCTCAAGCTATCACCCTGGGTAGAGTGCCATAGTGTCATCATAGCTCATAGCAGCCTCCAACTCTTGGGCATGAGTGATCATCTTTCCTCAGTTCTTTAATTTTTAGTAGAGACAGGGTTTCACTCTTACTCAGGCTAGTCTCAAACTCAAGCAATCCACGGACCTCGGCCTCCCAGAGTGCTAGGATTATAAGGCATGAGACACTGAGCCTGGAGCTAAAATGTCTTCTATTTATGAAACAGGGTCCATTAGTGTGAGAAAGGTATGAGACATCACGGTTTGGTTTCTTGCACCCCATCACATCCACTTCCATGACTCCTCAATCAAGTTCTCAGCAATCATGCCTATGCTTTGACCTTTTGCTGATACTACTGACAATAGGAAGAAAGGCCCAGGTGCTAACTGAAGGTTATTTCAGTAATAAACTGTGAAGATATGCAATTTATAAAATGTATGTAATATGCATGTATCACAGCAACTTGCCCAACTGTGGGAAAACTGTTTCAAGTCATTCAAAACCACTAGGGCCATTGGCTCTGACTCATGCAAAGCCGGATAAACAAACCCATGCCCAAGAGAGAACTACTTCAGCTGTTTTTCTTTGCCTTTCAGTTAGCAAAGCCAAGTTATGGAGAGAGGCTTGCATGTTTCACAAGTACCTTGTTTTGTTATTCTGCTTACTATTTCAGAGGCCACTTGGAATGTATATTTATCAGGCTCCTCTTTCCAATTGTGTTGAAACATCTGAATAGTCCTCAAAGAATCTTCATTTTTGGGCAGAGTCCACTCTAGTGATTTAGAGAGGCTAAAACTGTTATAAGTGGGTAGATTTCTACCAATGGATCATAATGTAGACCAAATATTATCTATCTGGTTTTTTTTGTAATAGTTGATCCACTCTTTATAACTCTTTTCCTTTATGCTTTTAGAATTCAAAATAAGATGCCAACAAGCTATTTGTTGTAATTGACAGCAATTTATGGGTTCCCACTATTTACTTCAGTCTTGCCAGAACCAACATGTTTCCTTTCCTCTTTCTTTATTTTACAGCATGAAATGCACAGAAACAATAAAATGGATAAAATGATAAATACTTATCCTGTGTGTGTCTGTATACACCATAAAAGGACTAAATTACTGGGAGGTAAGCCCCAGATATGCAGGCTTTAGTCCCTTTCTCAGAACTCCTCTCCAGTATTTTCATACCCCAGGAACACCACTTATAAGAAGTGTGACTATAAAATCCCACTGGCCAAAAGGCAGTTTGGAGTGTCACAAGTTTTTCTGGGAAAAATGGTTCTGGCATTAAACTATACAGAATGAGTCTACTGAGGGCCAGACACAAACATCTGGGAATTTGTGTCCTGGTGCTGGCATTCTGCGGGCTTCCCACGAAGCATTCTTTCACCTTCGAGTTTACACAGGTCCAAAATGAATCACTCGATATTTGTGTGTCAAGAAATCAGAGACCGCTAGATTAATAATTTGGTATCCATGCGTAAGTGTGTGTGGGGACTGTCAGGGTGTGTATGTGTATTTAGTATCTCTGTGTTCCTAATTAAAAAGTTAAAATTTGCGCTCCCTCTCAGGATAGCTAACACTAGATAAACACCCCAATCCAGATTAATTCAACAGGGAAAAACAAAACTTTGAAAACTTACCACAAAACTTTTAGTTTTTTGCAGTTTTGGCTGGGGCCAGGCTTGAACCTGCCACCCCTGATATATGGGGCCGGTGCCCTTCTCCTTGAGCCACAGGTGCCGCCCCCACAAAACTTTTAAATCATTGAGTAAAATAAAAAATATGCCTTCCCTATCCCAACCCTTACACACAAGCACATGTCTAATTTGAGAAGGTTTTCTAGTTGGAAAATACAATAGCTATTTCAACTCTCACATATAATGCATTTTTGGTAATTTTCAATGTAAATTCAAGCTCAAAATGTAAAATCTGATTTGAAACCCTCAACACAAAGGTAAGTCTTTGATGTGTCTTCACAGAAGCTGAATAAAAAGGCAATTTAAATCAAAATAGAATCCTGCCTGCCCATAAGAGCGGATCAGCAGTGTGCGGGCTGAGCCCACTTCTTACACAGGTTGGTGGACAGAAGTCTCTACAGAGAGATGAATCACATCCTAGCAAGATTTGAAGATCAAGAGAATGTGAAAGAGAAGCCACCTAGAGAGATACTTACAGTGTAGTTTCCTTTTTTCTTTTATATTCTATAAATTTCTAGGAATCCAGATGCCCCCTTTCAGACAAAATAAACTAAAACCTTTACAAAGCTAACTGGAATTGGTTTAAGGATTGCATAAAGCATGGTTCTCCTCTACCAGAACAGGTCATTTTGAGTTACATATGATATACGAGGATTGAGTCTCCAACCATGACCAGGGAAAAGTGGTACTTACCCTTGACCTATCCGGAAGTAACCAGGGGGACAGCCACACACATAGCCACCCTCGGTATTGGAGCAGCCGTAGCTGCAGGGAGCCTGGGAAGAGCCACATTCATTGATGTCTTGGCATCCTCCGCTGAACTGTTCGTACTGGAAGCCAGCGGGACACATGCACTTGTAGCTCCCCAGGGTGTTGTGACAGGAGGCTCCTCCACAGATGTGTGCGCTGAGGCACTCATTTTCATCTGCAGGGACAACAGAAGACAAGGCATGAGTGACACTGGCTGAAGATTTCTACTTAGGAGTCTAGGTAAGGACACTTGCTGGGCTCTCAGGCAGGTAAGGCAAGCAGGGACGGCTGGGCTGTGGAGAGAGAATGATTCTGGACATTCTACTACAGAGAAGGATGTAGATGTGAATGTGGCTCTTGCCATGCTGTGACTACAGGTGGCAGAGGAGGTCAAATGCACCAGGAGGACAGTATTTGAGGACAATGCTCTGAGGATCTGCAGGATATCAGCCCACACTTGTATCCGCTGCTTCCTCTGAGCATCTGGTAAAGAATGTGGGGAAAGTCCATAGCAAGAGTCCGGGTTCAGGGTGAGAGTGAAGGACTTAGGCAGATCTCTGTACCTTTGCTTCACAAGTGCACAGCAAAGGACAAATATCCCCAAAGCAGAGGCCAACCACTTTCCCAAAGGCTCCCTTCCCCATACTCTTTCAGGATGTACAGGTCTGGCAAGGGCTGGTAGCTTGCCTGAAATGTCTGCCCACATGGACTTCTTTTCAAAAGTGTGCCAAAACCACTAGGCTGTTGCTCTGGAGGGTGAATAGTGTCCTTTGCTGTGTTGGCTCCCATCCCTGAAAGTGCCCCTTCTTATTCAAACCAGTCTACTACCCAGAATGTCTGAGCCATGTCTAGAGCTCAGACACTTTGTGTGTGAGTGTGGCTGGAAAAGACTCGGGGCAGACGGCATGAGCAGTAATTGGGGAAACCCACAGGAGAGACAGATGCTGCAGGGGTGGCTACCCACAGGGACCTGCCAAGTCTGATGGTAAGAGGCAAGAAAAAGAAATCTCACTTAAAAAAATCAACTAGAAGGGAGAAAACCATGAGTTTCTCATTATTTCCAATTTATAATTTCTGAAAATCTCTGATGTATTTTTCATAGACCTGCTTTTGTAAGGCAAGTTGGAAACTTGCTGGTAAGACATTTTTTAAATGCTGAAGCTCATTTTCAGGGATACCAGGTCTGACAATAAAGTTTGACAATAGCACTCTGGTCACTTTCGAAGTACTCCCGTTGGCCATCTGGTGACCATAGTGATATTCAGCAATGAGGTATGTAGTACCTTTTCTAGGATGACTTTGCAAACTTTGTTGTCAGACCTCATTGACTTCATTGTCATTGAGGACAGCTCTAATAACAATTCCAGAAAAAGAGCTCCAAAATCGCTTTGAAGGGTGGACTAGGTACTGGCATCAGTGCATAGCTTCCCAAGGGGAGTATTCAGAAGGTGACCATAGTGAAATTCAGCAATGAGGTATGTAGCACTTTTTCTAGGATGAGTTTGTGAATTGTCAGAACTCATCTGTTTATTTGCATATAGATTAGCCTTCTCTTTACTTAGTGAATACCTACTTCCAGTGAAAGAGAGGAAGGGAAAGGAAATGAACCTGTATTCCATGCTTAAATACCTACTATAAGACAGGACACAGGTGTTTCACATTCTTTTTCTTAGCCTTCCGAACAATCCTGAGAGGGAGGTGTTATATTCCCTGTTTTACATATGAAAAAAGTAAACCTCAAAGCTCTTCCAAGATCTCAGAGCCAGCAGCTGCAGGGCAGAAATTCACAGCCAGGTCTGTCTAACTGCAAAAGCCATGTGCTTTCTTCTAGACCACAATGTCTCTCAAGAGACTTTCCCACACTTAAACTGGTACTTCCTTTCTTCTAGAATTTAGTTTTGCCTTCTTTGCTAAGTAGACTCATTTATTTAAAAAAAAAAAGATTCAAAAAATCTAGTTTATATTCTCTCTCTCTCTCTCTTTTTTTTTTTTAGGGACAGAGGCTGGCACTTTGTTGCCCTCGGTGGAGTGCTGTGGCATCACAGCTCACAACAACCTCCAGCTCTTGGGCTTAGGTGATTCTCCTGCCTCAGCCTCCTGAGTAGTTGGGACCACAGGCACCTGCCACAATGCCCAGCTATTGTTTTTGTTGCAGTTTGGCTGGGGCTGGGCCTGAACCCACCAACCTCGGCGTATGGGGCCGGCGCCCTACTCACTGAGCCACAGGCGTCGCCCGATATATTCTCCCTTTTTTAAAATGAGAAAACGGGTGGGTAAAAGTGATGGGGGCAGGATGCTTGCTTGTATATATTTACCACATATTCTCATTCCTTTCCTCCTCTCTCCCTTCTCCCCTTTTCTTTTTCCCTCCTTCTTTCTCTCCTCTCTTTCAGGTACAGGTCTGTGATCTCAACTTTGTCTGTTTAAAGATCCTTTATATCCAAAGACCCTGGAGTCTCCACTCAAGGTTATGTAGGCTCCAGGATTACTAAAATGGAAATAACTAAGTATGTCATCATCCATTCTTTTCCCCTCTTTTTAAATTAGGGTCCCACAGACACCATGGGCACCAAGCTCTATGGCAAACAAAGAATGGAGAACTGAGGGTGGGTGGGCCCCCACCCTGGGCTGGGTGTCTTCTCCTTGCCCTTGCACAACTACCCCTCCACCTGCTGTTGGCTCCAGGGGGCTGATATGTATGAAGCTCAGCCACAGACTCAGCCCTCTGCTGTTGGGGCACTAGTAAAACTTAAAAGGCATGGGCACACAAACTTGGAAGCTCTGTCCACATAGAGCTTAGAGTTATTCTGTTATTTTTTATCCCATTGGGCAGAAATGGTACAACTGTTTAGAAGTTAGAGGGAGGAAAGCTTCATTCTTTACACAAAAGACATTTCTAAGTATTAAAGCTGACTATATACAGGTTGGGCTATTGGGAAGAAAGTGGTATTCTTGGTGGTATTCAAGTCAAACTGGGATGTGTGGGGAGATTGGAGAGAGATTTATATTTTAGTAAAGAGGTCAGACTAGTTAATCTCTAAGGTTCTATTTAACTTTGAGCATCTATCCATTACAATAAATACTCATTGCAGTCAGGAACCCTCCTCTTTCCCTTCCACATTCTTTTTTAATTTTATTTTGCTATTTTCCCTCTTCTTTAGAATTTAATAAAATCTAAACTAAACTTGCTTATCTTGTTTGAAGAGGTAGGTTGGAGCCCAGCAAAGATTAAGATAAGGAAGTGGCAAATGGATGGTGCTTAGAGCTTGAAAATAGTACATTTGGGCACTCGCCCTTTTTATCAATAGACAAACACTATAATTTGGTTAATGTGTTTTCTGCTTTTCCTGATCTTTTTCATCCTATGTACCCTGGAGCAAGTGGCTCCATAAGGATTTTTTCCACACTCTAAAATAATTGTTCTATTCTTCTAGTTGGTACTTAAATTGGTGAGGCTTTTATTGGTTTTATTAAAGAAAAAAAGACATTTCTGATTTTATTAAAATAGCATCAAAGTCTGAAAACTACTTACCAAAAGCAAATTGAGATCTACTACCCTGTCCTCTAAAATCAAAGGTTCTAGCATCAGGCTTGCATTGTTTTGGATAGCTGTGGCCTTAAGGGAGTCTCAACAGGGGGATTCTCAGATGCAGAATGGGGTTTCTTTTACAGTTTTTGGCAAGGGCTGAGTTTGAACCCGCCACCTCTGGCCTATGGGGCCAGCGCCCTACTCCTTTGAGCCACAGGGGCCATCCCGGGGTTTCTTTTACTAATGTTCCTAAGGGCAAAAATGGTCAATTGTATCAGCAAGCTGAAAGTTTGATGTTTACTTCTAGAGAGCAATGAAATCAGTGGCCCCTTATCCCAAAGCAGCCACCTTCGAAGAGTGAACTTCTGGCCACTGAGGAGTGAGGGTCCAGAGAGGGCCAGTCTAAGAGATCTGCTCTATGTCTCATGGCTGTGGGGTCGGCATCCTAGCCCACAGCAGTGCTCAATGTGGGTAACTCTAATGCTTGAGATTTATGAGGACAATTTTGCATTTGGGGGCGTTAAGAACCCCAGAAGTCATCTGACTTCTTTATCAATTTATTATTCTAGAACGCCCAGACAGGAGATGATCTTCACAGGACCAAAGTAGAATCTCTAGGGCATTAGGGCATGGCCTGGCCAGCTCTATTATTCCCAAAATGAGGAAGGACAGGAGAGGAGGGACATTATCTCTTCTCTTTTATATTTATTCTATAGCTCCAGTTTCACTAACAAGCCCCATATCATGAGAACAAACAGGCTCATACATGGGGTATCGGATCAACAAAGCTCACTCTAGAACAGGGGTCCTCAAACTACGGCCCGCGGGCCACATGAGTTGGTGTGAATTGTATTTGTTCTCATTTTGTTTTTTATTTCAAAATAAGGTATGTGCAGTGTGCATAGGAATTTGTTCAGTTTTTTTTTTTAAACTATAGTCCAACCCTCCAATGGTCTGAGGGACAGTGAATTGGCCCCTGGTTTAAAAAGTTTGAGGATGCCTGCTCCAGAAGTTCTGTGAACAACGTCTGAAATTGGTGATCAAAATCTAAGCTCTCGCCTGAGATGGTAACAAACAAAGACATTTTCATGAAAACCAGATGGTGAGTCAGAGAGCTGTGCCGCCTAAGCTTGAATGGTGCTGGGATCACTTCGGTCACCCTCATATACCTCTGCAAAACTGTCTCATACAGAATCAAACTACATAAGAGAGACAATGTTGATAAATTAAAACCACCAAATGTGTCTCCATGTGTACTAAAGCAAACCATTGCGGGTGGACCTTCCATGCAGGAAGGAGTAATTCTTTGAGTTTTTGCTAAAGAAGGCTCTGTACCCAAGAATGTGACAACAAACACCAGTTATCCAAGCACCAAATTTGTAGTGGTGCTCTGTAGACACTTGCTGAATGGGGGGGAAAAAGTGCATGTGACACCTGAAAGGCAGCCCTAAATCGCAAAGTTAAGGGGTTCTGGTCCCAGGCATGTCACAAAAAAGCAGAGTGAAGACATATTACATCTCTCCCTGGGCTTCGGGTTCCTCATCAGTAAAACAAAGGACTGGAGCTAAGTGGCCTCTTGTGTCCCTCCAAACTTGCAACGTTTTGATTCTTTGCTGTGCATTAAGAGTTATTTTCCCACGACATTGTGGAATCAAAGATGACATTATTTCAATTTAATGGAAGAGTCTGTCAATCTCTCTTAATTACCAAAGGAATTTAGCAATCCTAAAAAAAACTTGCTGTGTCTACGGCTTGTGCTCAAAGATGTGTAGAGATGAATAGAATTACTTGTGTGTCTTCAGGTCAAAAGTCGCTCAAAATAGGTGTTGGAGGGCTGACATTTTTCAGTCAGAAGTAGAATTTTGTTGACCCCTGAAGTGAGCAGAACACAAGCCATCTAGCCATCGTCCAGAAGGGCACAGGGTGCTGGGAGTCAAGGAACCCTGGGGCAGTGCATTTCAGATGCTCCCAAAGCACCCTTTTGCATAATTTTCTTTCTTAGTTTGCCAGTTTGAAAATACTGTTACTTCCACCTGGTTTCAACTCAGGGCAATGCTGAATGAGTATTTGTTGCTTCAATGACAAATTTAGGGTTTGGGGAAAGAAAACAGGGCTTTGTCTCATAGGAACTGAGAGGCACACATCTTGCCGGGGAAAGAGCTACTTGCCGACACACTGGTTCCACTGGTAGTGCTGGAGGTAGCCCTGGGGACAGCTGCACCGGTACCCGCCGATAATGTTCTGGCAGCCGTGCTGGCAGCGGTGGTTACCCTCACACTCATCCACATCTGAAAGAGGAGCAAAGTCACCTTTAAGCTACCTGGCTGCCAGGCGCTCTCTAAAGCCACATTTATCCGCATGCTAAGATGAAAGGTGATTTGAATAAGAGATCTGGCCCCTAAAATATTAGTCTGCCACCTAAAACCTCCAAAATATCTACTCTGAGGACGTTGCTAAGTTCATGGAGAAAAACATTTGGAGTTCCCCAATAAAAGTCTAGAAATAAAAATGCAAAAGAAATCAGTGCAAAGCACAAAGTACCCAATGGGACAGCTCTGAAAATTATTTGTGTCTGCTTTTTTGTGCCAGAATTAGAAACCAAAAGGTGTCAATGTTACAATAAAATCCTAAAAATAGCATTTAAACATCTAATTACATATTATCAGGAGACTTATTTCCTCATACATTTAGCATACATTACAGAAATCCCTCTGTGGCTCTAGGCCCAATGACTAGAAAATTAATGTATCAAATTTGGTAATCTGGCTAGTTCTTTTTCTTGACTGAGTTTTTCTATTCCCTACCAGATGAAATTAATAATTGAGCCCCCCAAATTTTGATATATTTAGAAAAGGCATCTGTTAGAGACACAAGCATGAGATATAAGATGAATCACTAAGATATGGAACCGCACAAACAATTTTAGTTGGGCGTGTCCCGTGCTCAGTTCTGATATCCATAGAGGATGATGATGAAGGTACAGATGACCACATGGGTCGCCTCCATGAGGAGCCCCCATCTGGATCACATCTGAGGTCTCCACCCACCTTCGCAGCTGGCACCACTCTGATCGAGTGAGAATCCCCGCTGGCATTCACAGGTGAAGCTTCCAGGCGTGTTCTGGCAAATGCCCTTAGACCCACACAGGTTGATGTCAGAGGTGCATTCATTGTTATCTACAAGAAGCAGGAGCGGGGAAAGAGGGGTTACAATCCCCCTAAATGCTCTTTGTATTATTTAAAAGGAGGAAGCCTGAGAAAAGGCCAAATGAGGCCAACAGCTTTTCACCTACATGTATGCACGCGTGTGAGCTCACACACATGCACTCACACACTTTTTGAGCTTTTGTTTTCTTGACCCAATAGCAGAGAAAATAGAAAGTAATCTCTTAAAGGAATAGATACGTCCCATTATGGGTTCTTCCTCTCTCACTTACCAATGCAGGCCGTGTGGTGTTGGGTAAATCCGGGAGGACATTTACATGTGAAGCCCCCAATGGTGTTAACGCAGAGGAACTGGCAGTTGTGCTGCTTAGTTGCACACTCATCAAGATCTACAAGAAAATGCAAGACCGGCATTCGAGTTGCACTCACAACACAGGTGCAAAGAAGCTGCCCCTCAGAAGAGGCTCTAAGTTGTCTTTTTTTTTTGAGACACAGTCTCACTATGTCGCCTTCCATAGAGTGCTGTGACATCACAGCTCACAGCAACCTCCAACTCCTGGGCTTAGGCGATTCTCTTGCCTCAGCCTCCCAAGTAGCTGGGACTACAGGCGCCTGCCACAATGCCCAGCTACTTTTTGGTTGTAATTGTCATTGTTTGGCACCCCTGGGCTGGATTCAAACCCGACAGCTCTGGTGTATGTGGCTGGCACCCTACAGGTGCCGAGCTGAACTTTTGATTTCTAAATTCACATGATGTGGCTCAACGGGCTAAGGCACCAGCCACGTACACCTGAGCTGGTGGGTTCGAATCCAGCCCGGGCCTGCCAAACGACGACGACTGCAACCAAAAAAATGGCCGGGCATTGTGGCGGGTGCCTGTAGTTCCAGCTACTTGGGAGGCGGAGGCAAGAGACTCGCTTGAGCCCAGGAATTGGAGGTTGCTGTGAGCTGTGATGCCACAGCACTCTATCCAGGGTGACAGCTTGAGGCTCTGTCTCAAAAAAAAAAAATTCACATGATGTTAGCCAAAATAGAGCTACAGCAAATGACCAGGGGGAACCCAGGGGATACAGGATGGAAAGATAACAAAGTTTCAATTTAGACAAAAATTATATATATAAATGGCTCTATGGGGTATCCAAGGAAAACCAAATTCCTTTTAGTTAGAGAAATGCAGAAAATCCTCAACAAAGGAATTTCAAATAAATTATGAGATTTTAAACAAATTATAAACTAAGGTAAAAGATTAGTGATTCTAAATAGTTTCTAGAGCAGCAAAAAGATGCACTTAAGTTGAGATATAAAAAGAAACGTTGAGGCTGAAAATAAATGTTTGCTCATTTATTTATTAACAGTTCTCTTTTGGTCACTGTTTTTAATCTGCTCAAATGAGGTAGTAAAAAAAAATTCTGACTTCTTTGGTTAGGGATTCTCCTTTGAAAACAAAATTGAGCAACCAGGAAGAAAACAAAAGAAAGAAAAAACTCCTTCTACATGAAAGGCACTTTAATAACACTGACTGCGGTGTTCAGCCAACATCACCTCCCGCATCTCAATCATATCTCTGCTTAACATGCCTCTTTCACTGCCTCCATTTCTAGTTTCATTCTCAACTCCAATGTTAATTAAAAATATGAAAGAGATACAAAATGTGTACTAGCTTTTAGTTGAATTTTGATAAGTAAAAAATCTTTGTGCATTTAGGAACCTTTCTTTTTTTTATAGTGGCTTTATTTTATCCCAAATTCAGCCACCAGGCACCCAAGTATGCTGGCCCAAGTCACTTGAATTTAGAAATCAAAGCTGCAGGTCTCTCCTGGCTTTGCTAGTGACTTCTACCGCTCCACGGGCCAGTTCCTGGCTCCAGTAACGTCTGGAGTGGACCTAACCCCAGAGAATCTCCTTGCATTTGTCCCAACGCTGACTTCTCTCAAAGTGGAGCCCATCCTGTGCTTTTCCCACTGCCAGCACGCTGACTGATAGGAACCCTCTGTTTTGCTTTCTCAGAGCCTGCAGACAGGCTTCCCGCCTCTGACCTGAGGAGCTTTGCTAGAGCATTGCTGCATGTCTGCTGAAGCTCACTGACCAAAAGGGGAGGGAGACGACTCAGTGACTTTTTATAACTCTGTTTCATAAGTACAACACATTGAGAACAGTAACACTCGCTGTTCTCACCTCTGAGCATGCCCTTCCTCCTCTTCTCTCCTCAGGGGCACATGCTGGGCCCACATTCCTCCCAGGGCCACCCCTTCCTTCTCCAAATCCTTTATTTTCCAAGTTATCTTCCAGTATGACTCACCTCTGCTATTCACTCAATATGATGGTCCTACTGTAGAGGAAGATGTTTACGGGAGTATATTTACACCAAAAGAATTTTATAAAAGGATAACTTCTGGTTGAAAAGGGATTTCTACCTACATTTTTGCTGTTTCTTAACTCCATGTGATATGTGTCTTAAGGAAAACTCCTAGAGGGCAGGAATGGCCTTCATTTGTAGAACCAACATTTTGACACAGTATTTAATTGGGCACAACGCCCTCTGGGATCAAGGCACTGATTATTGTGAGGCAGCACTGTGCTGGAAATCTGGACCATGCAGTGGCTGAATAGACAGTGGAAGTACAAAGAGAGAAAGTAGAGAGGCGGCCACAAGGTGAGAATCCACCCCACTGGGGCCTGGGAGAGCTGGCCCTGCCATCCCTGAGACCCTTGTGGACGGCCCCTACAGACATCCATGGGGCATGGAGTGTAGATGGCAGCTACCACTGGACCTCTACGATCTCCCATCTCAGCCTCCCTCCCTCCAGTAGGGGTGGTGAGTACCCCAGAGGCACTGGCCCCAGAGATGCCCCCTGGAAGGTCTGTGGCTTGCCTGTGGACTCCTTACGGGCACAAGGAATGAAGAATGCAGCCGTGTGTCAGGGGCCAGCTGAGTGGGCAACAGGAAACTCCACTTTACCTTTACAGCTCCTCCCGTCCTCTTGCAGAATGTAGCCTTTTGGGCACGAACATTGGTAACTCCCTTCTGTGTTTTTGCAGATAAAATTGCAGGGTTTGGGAGCCTGGTTGCACTCATTCAGATCTGTGATCAAAGAAATACAGGATGACTGCCCATCTAAAAATGTCACCTCTATGCTAAGTATCCACAGGATCTAACCAAGAATTTTAGTTTTGAGGAAGGCAAAAGGAAACCTTGTGTAGTCTTTTGATCATTGTCCTATATTTTCCCATGAAATTACAAAGGGTTTTTAGCTTGGAGATTTTATTTATTTATTTTTTTTGCCATAATCTAAAATTTCCACTTGGGAATAAACCATCAGACATAGAACACTTACCTACACAGGAAGTTCCAGTTATATCTGGAGTGTATCCAGTTTTACAGATGCAATGGTATGATCCTCTGTCATTGATGCATTCCCCATTTCGGCAGACGTCATGAATAACCTTGCATTCATCGATGTCTGTAATTTAATGAACATAAATTAAAATAAGAGAGATATTATAAAATGGAAAACATTAATACAGTGGGGTCACTTCAGTGAAAACACTATTAATAAACTGAGCTACTATATTATGGACCTAAGAAATTAAGCCAACGGGATGACAGCATAAATTTCATATGTAATGGTAGGTACGTTGAAAGGCAAACCAGTTATCGGGGCAGAGGAAAATTAGAACAAAATCTGATCTTTTAAATTTATACTGTTTTTCTCTTTTGAGTTGCTGGAACCACCACCCCCTGAGACATGTTTGTCTTTTTGCTCCATCTCAGGACACGAAGCTTGCCTGCTGCTGACATCTCGTAAGTGAATCATGGCAGTGGATCCTTTGATAAGGAAACCCCACTTCCCCCTAATATTGCATGTCCAAAATAAGAAAGGAAGTTTTTTTAAGAAAATATTTTTTTTGTTGTGTTTGAAGTTAGTCCTGAAAAATACCAAATTACATAATGTTAGGGCAATAGGATTCACTTTTCTCCCCTGGTGAGGAGGGAACCAAAACAGGGCTCTGGAGTGGATGACAGGGCTGGGCTTTTGCAGCCTGCAATGGAAGCGAGACCGTTAGCCATGGCTCCACCACCACGAGAAAGACCAGGTCAAGATGCACTGTTGAGCTTTAAAGTCACTTGACCCACAGATCTCCCTGCTGCTCAGGGAGGGACCAATAAAAGCACTTTCCACAGGGGTTACCAGCCTTGCCTGCCCAATAACCATTTTATAACCATTTTATAACAGCTGGGGGCGCCTGACATTTACACTTTGATTCTCAAGTACAATTTAGCACATCCTCATTGGTTTCAAGAAATGAAGCTTTTCCACCATCTTGGTTAGAATCATAAATTGCTTTTGGTTGCTCCATCTTAGCTGTCCAGTCCTGTCTTTTACTGCACCCAGGTCTATTATTCTGCCTGCAGGTGCAACTTTCTAACATGAACCAAAACCTTCCTAACCCTCTTCTTTCCCTCTTACTTCCAAATCCTTCCTAAGGAGTTCAAAAACCAAAACTAAAACAAACAAACATAAACAAACCCATCCCTTCTCCAGTCCTTCAATGAACCAAAACCCAACTGTAGTTGCTGTTACTAAGCATAAGAGTCATACTAGTGATAGGCCTGGTTCAGAGTTGCTTTACACACATTGAAAGCCTCATCCTTCTCTAGTTAGAGCAGCCTGTGCTCTTTTAGATGCAATTGTGTTTAATTGCCAGGATATCAGTATTACTTGCACTTCTTTTATGAAATATGTTGGAGCCAATTTTATGAGTCAAAATACATCTGGATGTGCTTTTTTGGAAATTTGATAATCATTTATTTCAAGGTTTATCTAAAAATTTTATTCTGAGTAGCCAATAACTGACTTACAGCAAACTTCCGTTTGAAATGCTGGGGATTCTCTGTAATGCAAAGGCAGGAAGCCAAGTGCACACAACTCATTCAAGTGGACCCAGGACAACTTGGCCTTGTGAATGTCTAAAACACCACAAGGAAGAATTTTTGTTGGCCTCAACTGTGCATCTCAACCTGGGCATGGACTGTAGACTCCACATGCTCATCTGTTCATCATAGCGAAAACAAACCAACAGATTCCCTGCAAGTATTTTTGGACCATAAATGAACTACCTGCTCCATTGGTCATGAATCCTCGGCCGTGGGGGCAGAGTTTCTTGAAAGCCACAGTGCCCTGGAAGGGGCAGATCTCACAGTGGGGCCCCCAGCCTCGCCCTCCGTCACAGCAGCATTCAGACTTGGTGACGGGGTTCCTGTTGCTTGAGCCGATCTGACACATGTTCTGTAGCACCTCTGTGAAGCAGTACCCTACCCGGTTGTCTGGAAGGGACATCACATGGCAAGGAGGATTTTAGGACATTTTATAAGCATTATAGGGTTTTAAGAATTTGGTCAGATATAAAAAACCAAAAAGGATGTAACACTTTACCCTGGATGAGAAGGAGCGAGAAGAGAAAGCTGGAGACAGCAGTGAAAGAGAAAGGATGACGTCTGAGGGAAACAAATAAGAAATTCAGTAAGTAGGCAGGAAGGCATTGGCCTAGACAAGCTTATTATTCTATCTGCTCCCAGGAATCCATGGGAATTGTCATGCTATAGAGAGAGGTGAGGGCAGAGAAACATACAGAAATGCATCCTGATCACCAAGGGCTCAAAAAGGCAACCGAGAAAGAAACTTTATACAAGTGATTCAGTGATAAATTAGCAAAGGAAGAATTTAGCTGCAGGGTGGTGCGAAGCCCAATGGATGATCATAGTCACTAAGTCATCTCCAAAATATGAACATTTTTCATCCCCCCTCAAATTTCTTTTATTTCAAATGAAAGATCTGGGTTTCAAGCGTCCCAGTGTGAAGGTTGAGGTTACAAGCATGCTGCTGACTGCACTCACCGAGGCACTCGTCCTGGGTGGGGCTGGCCGTGAACCCGTCGTTACACTCGCAGGTATAGCTCCCGCGGGTGTTAAGGCAGCGTCCATTCTCACAGATCCCTGGCTTGGTCTGACATTCATTCTCATCTGTTTGGTTTCATTGAAGGGATCGGAAACAAAAAGAGTCATCTTAACTATTGCACAGAAGGATGCATGCCTTCCCTCTTTCCCTCCCGCCCTCCATGTATTTTCTCCCTCCGTCCCTTCCTTCCTTTATGATTTAGTTTGAGAAGAGCTAATCTCTTCCTATGGCTCAAAATCCAAAAGGTATAAGAGTTTATTTAGCAAATGTCCCCTTCCTTTTTTAGTTCCCAGCCACCAAACTCCTCTCTTGGGAGGCAACCAATGTCCCTGCTAATATCGAATGTGTCTTTCCAGAGATGGATTCTGCACATAAAAGCTAATACTTATGTGCATGTATTTCTGCTCTTTTAAAAACATCACGGATAGCATCGTTATATGCTTAAACATAGGTGATAGCATTTTATGTATACTTACATTTTTCACTTAATAAAATTTAAATCTTACTATACTAGTACAGAAAGATGACTTTCAAAAGATTATAAGTGAAGGAAGAAAAACTTGAAGACCAACATGTTAAAGAAATATTACAATACTTCATCAGAATAATGTCTTTAATGGTCAGTGTTGACCTGGGGGAGTTTATCCAAACTAATTTTTAGATTCAAATAGATTATGTTTATTGCAATATTTCATCAATATTATTAAGAAGTAATAAAGCATCATTCACTCTCCCAGATTTAAAAGGAACGTTAAAATACCTGGAGAGTCTTAGAATTGTCTAGTGATCATTTAGGAAGGTCATAACTAGTTTGTTGAGGTGCTTCCCATCATATGAGAATAGCTCAGAGTTCCTGATTTAGAGATCATACTAGGAAAGGCAGAGAGTTAGAAGGTGACACCCACAGCAATGTTAAAGTAGGTTAAATCCAAATGCCCAAGCCACCCCTAGACCAATGAAGTCCAAATACGTGAGGTTGGTCTTGAGCTCCCCATGTGATTCCAACATGTAGCTGAGGCTAAGAATCCCTGACTCAGGAGAAGCCAACCTGTGATCATTAATCCACACATTCTTTTTCTGTGCATTTAAGTTACTGTTAAATATTGATTAGTCCGCATGTTACAGAGTGAGAGAGCAATGAGATTTTTAATCTTCTTGGCTGGCAACATAAAATGCTGATGTCATTTATTTTTTAAAAAGCAGAGGAAGCATGTGGGCATTTCTTTTTTTTTTTTTTTGAGACAGAGCCTCAAGCTGTCACCCTGGGTGGAGTGCCATGACATCACATGGCAACCTCCAATTCCTGGGCTCAAGCGAGTCTCTTGCCTCCTCCTCCCAAGTAGCTGGGACTACAGGCACCCACCACAAC
>CAUYRH010039822.1:0-30286 GCA_963574655.1 Perodicticus potto | reverse complement strand
CTGAATGTAGTCTTTCAGTATGAGACAAAATTTTTTAAATCCTGAAGAGAAATATAAGTGTTCCTCAAGTTTCATGATTCTCATTCAAGTCCTTACTGCTATGAAGAACAAATATCAACTGTGCAAATTTCAAAACTGACTGTATTTTTTGGTGTCTTCTTTTCCTTCCTTTCCGTCTGAATAATGGGTTTTAGCAGGTCCTGGTCTGCTGACCCTCAGCTGGGCATCTGGGGTTGGGCAACCAAACCCTTGTCAAAAGGACTCTTAGCTCTTTCTTGCGCACGTGCCTCCTTCCCACTTTTCCCAACCTCTAAATTTGCAACTACAGGAGAATCATAAGATGTCCATAAAATGGTTCTGCCTTTGATGAGCTCTCTTATTTATTGACTTTTGCCAAGGCTTGGTCACAAAGAACTTGTTCACATAATTTTTTCCCCTCTGGTGGCAAAACAGTACCAATAGGGGAGAAGACAGAAGCAGTGGATGAAGAGCCTTCTCAGCTTTTGGAATTGCTTCGACCTGACATCACTTGCAACCATTTGCCATCTCTTCAGGTGTTCTTACAGAGAAGCACCACTGAGTCAGTGAGGGCACAGATGGTACTCATGAGATTTGAGAGTTGTTGCTGAGTATTTTTTCCCTGAGTTAAGTGATGGAAAACTAGTGGAGTCGTATCTAACACAGATTAGGTGTAAACCGTGGCAGGCGTGATCGCTTCACGTTTCATAAGTTGTAGGGCATCTTGGCTTTGTGAACCCAGAGCACTGTGTTAGGAGATTCCAAATCACATTGGTTACAAGGAGATGCTCTATTTGAGAGGTTCCTTGGCATTGATTCCATTTCATTCTCATTCTGGAAGTATGTTCGTTGAGTAAGGTGGAGGAAAGAACCTCGTACCCTACTTACAATGTCATTTTTTTGCACCCTCTCCCTTCAGTTTTTTGGTGAAGTGCTTCAGTTAATTGTGAGGAAGGTGCAGCTCTTCACACGTAGATAATTTTTTAAAGCTAATATAAGTACATTTAAGTGAATCATATAATTTTGGGGTATATGGCTTTAGAAGCATTTGGATTTGAGGGTCTTTATTATTTAGAGTTATGAATGTACAAGCTCTGAATCAGACCAGCTTCAATACCCTCAACTCCTTTTTCATAGGTGGGTTTTTTCTATCAGAGCTTGGCTCATCACCAAATAAAGTTTATTGAAGGCTATGCTGTTTCACACTGTTATTTTATGTTTTTATTTTGAAAGTAGACTGCTAGGAGCAGTGTTGAGTGGCTGCCGTACTTTGAGTCAACTGAAAAAGCTTTGAACATTTTATCGTTTCTTTTCAGGACATGACCGTATGACTTTTCTTTCTCCCACTCTTAAATGGTGATGTGTGTTATACTAGGACATGGGAGTTTGAAAACCACGCCTCATTTTTAATAAAGTTTATTTGTGTGTACCTCTCCATATTTAATTTATATGATAAAATAGGTGGGGAGAGTTTGAATCTTAACTGTCATATGTTCTGCTGTTGATCTGTGGCCCCAATAAAATTTACTTGTAAAATTTTAAAAGTCATTATTCCCGTTATGTTATATGTGTACTCACTGTACAGGAGTGGAGACTCACTGTATGTGTAAGAAAAAACTAATGGTAAGTGAGCTGGAGTCTCTTCTATGGCCTCTTACCAAGTCAGCTGCCTAAGAGTAGTTGTTTCTCTACAGGTTTACAAGTATTTAAAATTCTTCCTCCTAAATAGGGTTAGGAAGCTGATAATGTTATTGATTTTGTCTGGATTACCTGTCTTTCTGGAATAATTTTATCAAAAGAGGCTATTTGAGTTTTGACTTCGCAAGGCAAGAAATGACAGTGCTTCTCTTTATGAATGGAAAAAGAAAACATTTTGTATAGAGGACTTCCCTTTTTGTAACTAATCCTTTTTATTGGTAAAAATTGTAAATTAAAATGTACCGACTTTAAGGTTGTCTGTGTTGAGTTTTTGTATCCCTGTTTTGCTGTCTCTTGTAGATGATTTGTAGTATACCTAAGCAGTCCTCTCTTGATGAGCATTAAGGAACTATTCAGTATCTTTTTGCTGTTAGAGTGACACAGCAACCTTTTTTGGTTTTGTTTTGTTTTTATTCCTTATTCAATCCTAAGATACAGCAAACCTTTTGTACATGATTTTATTCATGTGTGGATTATATCTGATTAATTCCTGGAAGCAAAATTCCTGGATTTTCATTTCAATGAAGCAGGATGCTTCTGAACTTTGGGTGGAGAGTCACATCTGACTGTAGTAGGCTTTGTGGCATTTCTGGAGCTTCTGCCCCTAGGTGCGAGTCCTGAAACTGTAGAATTAGTTTAATCTCTTGTTCTTATAAGACTTATAGAGACAAGAAAGCAATTACCATGACATTTCTGAGCCTTATTTTTCCTCTGACTGAACCATCCAAGTCTGTCCTAAGCCAGTGACAGGCCCACTTCACTGCAAGGTGGGGTGACAGAAGAGGGTTGTGCATCCCTTTTTTGTTTGTGGGGAAACACTGAAACTGTAGAAAGGAAAGATCCTGCTTGCTTTGAAGAACAGCACGTTGCTGGTATTACTGTGTTCCACGCTATCTTTTGAATGACACTGATCCAATAAGCAGTGTTGTAGTTGCCAACATCCTCATTCATGGCCATCTCTGTTTTGAGGCCCCTTCTTATACATTCTCAGTAGTAACTTAACAAAGCTTAACCTTCAGAAAAAGTTACTTGTTTCCCCCTGGACCTTTCACTATTTGTATCTTAGAAGGCTAGCCTGAGCAAACGTGTTTACTGACAGTTTACTTGTTTGCTGTCTAGCATAGCACTGTGATTGGAGCTAGGAGAGGGGCTGCCGTGTCAGTGATGTGATTCCTTGTGTGTGGTTTAAGCCCAGGACTCTGTTTCACATGCTCCCCTTTTATCTTTTCTTGTTAGAGTAGGAACCCCATTTTCAAGGACATATCCGAGTATTGAGCACAATTAATATTGGCAGATATTTTATGAGTAAACTTCTAATGTATGATGCCAATCTGGCTTTACACAAGAAGCCCCTGAGACTTTAAAAATGTAGATATCTTGAATCATTCCCATTCTACATGTTTTTATATGTTCCCAGTGATTCTGACATTCAGTGCCTTTAGGAACCAGTGTTTAAAGCAACTTGTAGGGGTGGCACCTGTGGCTCAAAGGAGTAGGCGCTGGCCCCATATGCCGGAGGTGGCGGGATCAAGCCCAGCTCTGGCCAAAAACTGCAAAATCAATCAATCAATCAATAAATGAAGCTACTTGTAAATAAGTGGTAGTATTCATGTTTTCCACATAAGGGAACTTAAGACTGGAGGAGGTTAAGTAATTTGATGAAGGTCAAGCAGCCAGAAGATGCCAAAGATGAGATACGAACCTGTCTCTGAGTTCAGACCTCTTTTAAGATGAGGCAGCAGAGCAGGTGTAATGGGCGAGGCCTCCGTTTTCGGGCTTTGTTCTTTCTGCTGAAGCAGACAGCTTGGCCCACTGCAGGGACACTAGTATTTTTGAAGACGTGAACACAAGTAATTAGAATCCAACTTGACAGACTGCCAGAGTAGAAGTGAGAAAACGTCTTGGGCAGGGGGCGCTAGGTATTGAAGGTTGATGGGCAGTTCCAGACTGAGATGAGGAAAGCTGTTTGTTCTGGGTGGAGGAAACAGCAAGGCTAACAGCAAGATCTGGACATTTGGGGGAAGAACCGTGGCTAGAAAAGTAGAATCTGGCCCGGGAGGGGCAGGGACCAGGGCTGGAAAGGTAGGGGCTTACTGTCAAAAAACCTTTTGTGTCATAGTTTGAACCACAATCTGTGGCCAGAGGGGAACCATTGAAAAGCCTTCACATTTGCTCTTTATAAAGTAGGTAATAAGGGGAGAAGGCCGGGGGAGAGCAGAAACTGGGAGACAGGATGACCCTGTTTTGTGCTGGTAGTCACAGTGCAGGTTTAAGGGAAGGGTCAGCCTGAACCGAGGCAGTGGGATTGGGGGCTGCCTTGGAGGGACCTCGCTGGGACTTAATGAGGAAGACTCATACAAACAAGCTTGGTGAGATGCTATCTATGGTATTGTTGGGGCAGCACGTTGTAAATAATCATGTGCTAGTGGACCAGCCTAGAAATAGCACTGTTGGCAAGGGTATTTCTGTGGAAAAATGGAGTATGAGCTCCAAACCCATCAACTTTAAAATGAACTTCAGGACGCCGTCTCTTACCGAAATGGAGACAGCTTTGCAGGAGGCCCTGGCGATGGAGAAGCAGTTCCCTTGATTCCATCACCATCCTTCTGGGCCCAGCTTAATCATCATTTCATCGAGGAGAGGCCTATCTGTACCTGAAGGCAAGGTCCGTCTCTGCTACGTGATGCTCGTCACACCTGTGATCCCTTGCTTACTGTCTCCCGTGCTGTGTAGGCATCCTCCAGACAAGGGCTGCATCTTCTGGCTGTATTCCCAGGGCACAGCACAGGCCTGCCTTGTGCAGGAGCTTACGTGTTCACTGCACTGAACTGAATACGACTGAGGTTATAGGGTGGGTAGGAATTTGACCTGCTTAGGCAGAGAGCTGATGGCCTGGTCCAGGAACATTGAAGGATTTTTGCTCATTTAAGGAAATCATAGTCCCCTGAAATAGGATATCAGAAGAGGTTGGAGATTAACAGGAAAAATGGACTCAAAATTAAAACACTTTTAAAAAAAGGCAGAACAGTTTTTATCTACAATGTGTAATTATCTGCTAATGGGTTTGAGTATTGGGGGGTGATTTGGGCAAAAGGAGACTTGTTAGAAGTGAAGGTAAGCAAGGACATTTGGGAAGATTAATTGAAAGTGTAAATTTAGCTTTCTCTCCCCTGAGGAATTCTCTAGAGGCCTGTACAAACACACATATATTAAGAAAGAAGGAGACTCCACTGTCATGTCCCTGGGACCACAAAGACCCATAGGGAGTGCAGAATCGAATTTAGGCGCAAGGATTACTTAGGAAATGTTTACTAAGCTTGAGCTGTCATTTGAAGCCTTAACCTGACCCAGATGAATCTGATCTCTCTTGTCAGTGTGTTGGCCTTTCCCGAGGGCTGGCACTGATACTCTTGAGTGTCCTTGCTAGTGGGGCAATCACAGTTTAAGGGAGTCTTCGGATGTTGGTTGTAACAACAACCAACAACCAACTTCTTGATGTAGAAGGAGTAAGCCAGGTTCTAAGGAAGTAAGATGCATCCGTCCCCACAGCCAGGTGCTTATCACTTGTAGACCAGTGAGACTTCATGATCCAATGAATCAGGCCGTGATGGTGTTCTTACTTGAATCAAGTAAGATTCAAAAGACTCTCAGGCTAAGTTAAGCAAAAAGGAAATTGTTAAAGCTGCATAGAATAGCTCACAGATTCTGCCGAGAAACCTCACATAGAAGGGGGTCCAGGGGTCTGGGCAGCAGGCAATGGCTTCACCATATCTCTTGCTGGGCTAAACCAGTTCCACCTTTGATTCTGTTCCTGTATCTCTCCCTTTAGGATTCAAATTCTGAGTCTCATTGACCCAGCTTGGATCTTGTGCTTCTCCTGTGGCTACGAATTCAGGGAAAAACAGTTGACTGATAGTCCCATTTCAACCGCACACAATGGGGAGCGATAGTTTTCCTAAAACACATCAAAGTGCTCTTGCCATAAGGAGGAAGTGAATGCTTGATGCCTAAAGAGCCCTCACTGGCCCTACAGCATGTAAACCACACAAAACCTCTGTCTTGGCTTCACTCCAGCCCAGAAAGAAGACAGTATTTCTTCCCATCTCCCACCACTAACACTTCTGCCAAGCATTAGCAGATCGCTGAAGATATTTTTGCTGAGGATTCTGGAGGGAGAGTGTGGAGAAGGTTGACATGAACTTCATAGGGAAAGTGACACAACACTTGAGAGCAGGTACTGTGTGTCTGGTTCATCATCACATCCCCAACACTTAGCACAAAGCTTAGCATGTGTAGGCTTCTGAGATAAATGCTCGTTGATGGAATAAATATATCTTATAATCTAAATTCTCTTCAGCTATCAGTTGGCTCCCTCCCTTCTCTCCAACCTTCCCATATGTGACCCTTCGTCTCCTCTAATGTGTTGGTTGATTTAGCTCTGGTCCCAAAGCTATGCACTCAGCAAAACAAAAAACTTGCAGTTATGAAACAATACCCTAGATCAGAGAAGCAGGGGAATTGTGCTAGAAAATACTATTTCCTTATATACTTTCTCCCCAAGATTTTGATATGTTCCCTGTAGTGGGTCATATCAGGGTACACCAAAATGCTAATTACCAGAAGCTATGATTGTGACCTTATTTGAAAAAAATGGTCTTTGCAGATATCATTAAGTTAAGGATCTTGAAATGAAGCGGTCACCCTAGATTATCCAGGTGGGTCCTGGATCCAGTAAGTGTCCTGTGAGAGACAAACAGGGAAATTCGGCAGACAGAAAAGGGAGAAACAGAGGCACAGAGGAGAGGTGACGTAATGGGAATGATGTGGCCACAGCAGAGGAACTCACAGAGCACCTGAAGCTGAGCTTTCGGAAGGGGTATGATCTTCCTAACAGCTCCATATCTGGCTTCTGGCCTCTGTAAGAGAATACATCTCTATTATTTTACGTCATCACATTTGTGCGAATTTGCTACAGTGGCCCTAGGAGACCAATTTACCCCCTGAAGCACTGTAATAAACCCTACCTCTCTTAACCCCACTCCTTAAAGTACAATGTGCCTTTTCTGCCTTTCATGCCTGGAACGTACTCAACTCTACCTCTGGCCTACCAAGGGAGATTGGTAATCACATTCCATCTCTTCCGGTGAGCCATTCAAGCTCTGCCCAGCACAGAGAGAAAGACTGAGCACTACTGTCCCACCAATGAAGGGAACCTGGATGCATCTTCTCCACTCCATGAAAAAGCTGTAACTGATTTAGAAGCTGACCAGCAGGCTTTTCTCTGCATCCTAGTATCGATCTGCTTTCATCATAGACCATCATTGGTCAAAGATTACAAAAATGAAGTTTTGGATTTCTTATATAAGCACAAAGATTCTTTAGGCCAGAGGGTACCTAAAAGATGATCTAAAGCAGAGATTTTCAAACTATTTCAAGACGACTCTTTGCTTAAATGAGATCGCAAGTCTTAATAGGTAAAAGACATGTGAACCTGGTCTAAATTGGGAAGGAAGAGAGGGGTCATGGCTAATGTTTCAACTCCACCCCAACCCCCATTTCAGTCCTTTTATGCCCCCATTCTTTAAAAGGCCCCTGGCTTCTATTGTTAAAAGGATCCTACCTGGACACAGTGGTGTGCTTCTGTGGCCTCAGTTGCTTGGGAGGTTGATGTGGGAGGATCATTCAAGCCCTGCAGTTTGAGGGTACAGTGTGCCGTAATTGCTCCTGTGACTAGCCACTGTACTTCAGCCTGGACAACAAGGCAGGACCCCACCTCTAAAAAAAGGGATTCTTCCTAATTTGGCTTAGTTTCTGGGCCTCTGCTGCCAAGAATGTCTTCTTTTCTAATGTTTGTTGGTTTTTTTAAGGGGACGACTAATAACTCTTCGTCTTTCCTTTTCAGTTTGGAACCAACTGAGGGATAAAAGCATCTTTGTTAGATGAAGATCAAAATGTTAGCTTCATTACTGAGAACGGCTGGATTGGAAGATGTAACTTAAGGGGGTAGTCATGTGGACTTCCTAAAAGTAAACCCCAGAATTTGAAAGACTCTCTTGGCCACTGGCACAGCTAGGCCTTTGCAAAGACAGCTAGGCCTCCAGTTCTTCATCTGCTCACCAATACACAGGTCTCCCCCTTGGGAGAAAAATTCAGGGCTCCTTATTTACCTTTCCTTTTCAGGAAATTACCTCTCCTTTCGGGAAATGCAAGGAGTGAAAGTTTACTTCCATTTCCATTTATAAGACAGAGAAGGTCCTACTTGGAGATCCAGGACTGTAAGGAACAGTGTGTATTAGTTAGATGATTAAATTAAGCTAACAGCTGTAATGAACAATCTATCACATATCACAACACTATATATATATATATATATATTTTTTTTTTTTTTTTTTCCAGATTCTTTTTCCATTGTATTTTGCTCAAGGTATTTCCCACCAAAATAAGTTGCGAGCCATGGTGTAGAGAAAAGAGACCTCAAGAACAGGGTGACAGAGCATAAAAGGGAAAAAAAAAGACTGCAACTTGCTCACAGGAACTAAAGAAAACTTTGAAAAAGGTTGGACTCCATCAGTATTCTGTTAGTCATCTTTTCCTTCATCCTCCTCTCCCATTCATCATCATCTTCACCTTCACCTTCATCCTCCTCCCCTTCATCAATATCTTCCAAACTGTCTTCATCATCATCATCTTCTTCTTCTTTTTCTCCTCCTTCTTCATCATCCATATCAGTAACCAACTAGTACTGTAATGGATTTGGCCAAGTATCATCTTTGATGCCCTCTCCTAATGCATCTGCACCTGTATCAGAATGGTCAGTAAACCAGGTAAAGAACCAGGTAAAGGGTCCTCATGCCGCCGCCTCCTGCTGCCTTTATTCTGCATTTGACTGGAATGTTTCATCAAATCCTTACCAGATTTCCATTTGATTTCAGTGGACTTTGAAGATGGATCACCACTGTCATTCAGTGGAAATTCTTTGGAGAGAACTTTATTTTCAAAGTAAGGGTTTTCATCAAAATAAAAATCTATTCTATAACCTGATTTAATGTCTTCAAATTCTGTCACTTCAACTCTGGTCAAATAATGCAGTGCCTCTTCGTCCTCCTTCCCAAGCAGCACAGACACTTGTGGATGGTTGACAAATGTTGTTATCCCAAAATTTGGGATTTTAGTGGTCAATTCTGACCTCTTCTGAAAAAATGGTTGGTGGAGTTTGGTATATTTCTGTTCTACTTTCAAAATCTCTTCACTGGCTTGTTCATTAGGTCTATTTCATTTTGTACTTCATCAGTATGTTCAAGTGCTTCCTGCTGTCCTTTTCTTTCCTTTTCTGGAATCCCAGAGAGGCTAAGATGTCCTGTGGCCTGGGAGCAGTAGGTGGTCTTGGTTTCTTTTTCTGAGGTGGGAGCAGAGTCTGGCATTGGGGGGCCATGCTGCTGGGAAAGCCCAAGAACCTAACCACAGGCCTCCTGGCTCTGCAGAAAGAATCTCTGAAAACTCCACAGATATATTTTTTTGTTCAAATCACAGTCCAATGAGGGTAGGCAGGTGGGATGGTGGGGAGGGGAGAATGGGGAAAGGGGCTTTCGCTGTTCCCTGCAGTTGATCAGGGACTCAGTTTCCGTTCCTTTACTGTAGGGTCTGAAACAGTTTTGTGTGCGGTGGTAAGAACTATCAGTAGTTCCACCCTCTCCCAGGACCTCTGAGTTCTCCATTGACTTCTTTGCAGGTGGTGAAGAGTAAGAAAGAGGGCAAGTGGAGGGTTGTGCAGATTCAGGGGCCAGGCTGAAAGCAGCACATATCACTTCCGCCCCCATCCCGTTGGCCAGCACTGATCACAGTCCCCAGCTAACCCCAAGGGAAGCCCAGAAACATGTCTTCCTGCACGCAGAGGAAGAGAATCAAGTTGAGAGAACACCAAGCATTGTCTCAGCACAGTATCACCTTCACATAAATACAACCCAGCCTACAAAAGCAGTTACACAGACATTCCCATCTGTACTTGGAGAAGTTAAAAACAGATCCATTATAATGCTGCTACTTTTTCTAAAAAACAAATGTTATTATATACTGTACATTCAGAAAAATCACACAAATTGTTAAGTGATGAATTTTTACAAAGGGAATGCACCTATAAACTTACACCGTGATCAGAATAGCTGACATCATCAGCCCCCCGGAAGCCCTCTTGAACCCCCATCCATTTACTAGCCGCCCAGCTGAGTCACTCTCCTGGCTTGAACCCACATAGTTTTACCTTAGCCTACTTTTCAATAGGATATAAACAGACTCATACGGCAGGTAGTCTTGGGTCTGGCTTCTGTTGACGTCGCGTTTGTGGGAGGCATCGCGCTGTGCGGCTGTAGTCTTTCATTCTTGCTGCTATGTAGTAGTATGCTGGATGAGTACACCGTAATTTATTTATCCAATATGCTGTCGGCGAGCAGCTAGGGGGTTTCAGGATGCGACGGATAGTGCTTCTGCGACCTTTCTAGTGTATGTCTAGTGACATCTGGACGCACATCTGGTGGGGCTGTCCCTATCCAATGCCTGGAAGTGTGAACTGCTGGTCAGAGAGTGAACACGTTCAACTGCAGTAGACACTACAAGTTCCTAAAGTAGTTGTGCTGATCTCTGCCCCTCCATGGGAGCGTAGGACAAACTCGGCCTTCTGCTTTGCTCCATTTCTTCCTCTCTCACCTGAGGCTGTGCTCAAACCCTTGACTCCTCCACCTCCAAGAAAAGTCCTCCCCACACCCACTTTTTTTCTTTAAATACATGTATTTTATTATTCTTCATCACATTATTCCCCCCCACCCCCACCCCTCAGTGGTAAGACAGAATTGATTTACAGAAAAGAATACAGAAAACACTGAAGCTCCTGGTAGAGGGAAAGAATTCAAGTGGGGAGAGAGAAGCTCTCTCTGTTCCTCTGGTCTTTCCCTGTCTCCTCCTTTAGGCCTCTAGCCTCAGCACACCCGCGTTTTTGAATCTCCACTTTTCTTCCTGCTCATATTTTTACCTCCTCACTTAGTTTGGCTGCTCTCAGCCTATTCCCTCCATTCTGTATCCCACAAACTTGGAAATAGGTCTGGGCGGAAGAGAACCCTCCGCAGAGGGAAGTGGAGGCTGCGAGTACCGTGAATATGCAAAGATCAGGTTTCCTGGAGCGATGGTGTTGGGGGGAAGCTGGGAACACGCGCTCATTACTGATTTTTGTATCTTGTCACACAGAGAAAGGGAATTAAGGAAAAACCCTT
The DNA here is from genome assembly GCA_963574655.1 of Perodicticus potto. Taxonomy (NCBI): domain Eukaryota; kingdom Metazoa; phylum Chordata; class Mammalia; order Primates; family Lorisidae; genus Perodicticus; species Perodicticus potto. Next base: position 19,310 of record CAUYRH010039822.1, on the reverse strand, counting down.
AAAAATCATTTAGATGCACTATCCAGAGGAGCGCAGGGAGTTATTAATATTTAAATCCTCCAGGCGAGTGACGCTGAAGGGAGGCGGCCCCCCTGACCCCCACCCCAGCCCTTTGTGGGAGGCAGGAGGAGGGCAAGGGGGAGGGAGGGGATGGGCGAGGGTGCCCCCGAGGATGGTGTGGAGCAGAGGGGACCTCCAGAGCTCCCTGTGCTGGGCACCTGGAGCAGTCTTGCCAAAAGGTCAGCAGTCTTGGCTCTGACTTCACCTGTGGCCTGTCCTGATCAATGTTCATCTCGGGATCTGAGGTTGAGTTCCCAGCTCTCCTGAGAAATGCATAATCATTAATCAACATTACTGGGCCCCACTCAGACTAAGTGGCCTCTTGTGATTAGGCATGGCCCTTGAAAAAGAAAAACGCAGTCTTTTAGCATTTTGAGTATTTAACAATGGCTTGCTTGATAGCAGGGGGGAGTGTTGGGGGTGGGAGCTCCCCCGTGCAGGGCCCATGGTGTGTGTGTGTGTTTGTGTGTGCTGGGAGTGCGGGCCTGGCTTCAGAGTCTGAGGGACAAAGACAGTGTGGGGAGGTGAGGTCTGGCCCAGACCCCTCTGTCCACTCTGCAGGGAAATCTGACTAGACCCTGCAGGAGGGAGTAGGGCAGCTGGGGGCAGGGTCCGCTCTGGTCTTCTGAGTCACACATTCACCACGCGTCCAACACCAGGGTTAGAAGCAAACAATCCAGCCCTCACTTCAAAATGAGATGTGTGGCTTCCGCCTCACAAGGCACTTGTCAAAACTACATCAGGTAATGAGTAATCGTTTGACCACTCTCAGGAACAGTTCTTCCCTCCGTGGCCAGGAGCTCCTTTAATCCTCACACTCACACTGTGAGGGGGTCTTAGTCCCCAGGTTGTGGAAGACACACTGAGCTCAGAGGCAACCGGTGGCTCCCTGACCGGGCAGATGGGGGAGTCTGACAGAGCTGCGTAAAGCCCACCTCATGACTTTGAGCAATCTCCGTGAGCCTCAGCTTCTTCACCTTTATAAGGAGAAGCGTGAGACCCACCTCTGAAGACTGTCATGAGAACTCAGTGCGCCAATGCTGGGAAGCGTTTGGTACCAAGACTGTCCACAGTGGACACTAGTTCCCCTGACTTCTTCCTCTCCCTTCGGATCAACCATCAGTTTGATATCCACCATAGCCTATGAGCTTGGTGCGGTTGTTGCTGATGAGGAAACTGAGGCCCAGAGAGGCAGTGACCTTGCTCACTGTGGCATACGCCACTGCAGTGATGCAGCAGTGGCCTTGCCACCCACCTGACACCCGTGGGCCTGGAAAATCATCCTCAAATTCCACCACTGGAGATGATCCTACTTGCTTTAAAGCCAGTTTGGGGTAAAGTTTGTCCAAAATTAAGCTTTTTTTCCCTGAAAAATATGAATTGGCTCCAGTTTTGTCTTCACTTGCATGACTGTCTAGCAATCCGATGCACAAAAAGGACACGCATAAAGATGCCAATAGCAGCATGATATGTAATAGGCCTAAACTAGAAAGAACCTGATGTCCAGGGACAAAAGAGCGGAGCAGCTGTGGCTCGCTTCTACAATGGAATATACAGCTACAAACATGAACAAAGTGTAGGCAGCAGCACTGGCAGGTCCCAGAAACCCAGTGTTCAGTGAAAGAAGTCATATGCAAAAGAGTGCACTATATCTGCGATGATCCCATTTTTATAAAATGCAAGAATAGACAAAAGGAACCTATGGCATCGGAAGTCAGGTTAGAGAGGGCGGCAGTTCTTGCAAGGAGCAATGGGGGGTGAGTATCTGAAGTGCTGGTAATGATATCAGTGATGGTTCACTATATGCAAATTTACTGAACTGTGTACTCGAGGTCTGTATGGACATTACGCTTCAGAGTTTTAATGTTTGTTTAAAAAGATTTGGGGGTAACTAGGAATCATTAGGGAGGCTGAAGAATGAGGCTTGAGGCTGAGCTTCTGGGAGTAACACCCATAACTTTGCTGTAGAATTGATCTGGTTAGGTAACTACAATCACCAAGCATTAGAGGGAAGAGTTGCACCACCCGTGTGCTTTTGTACCAGGGACTTGATGGGACTGAGATGGGAGTGCTGCCCTAGTCCCTCTTTGCTGCTCTACAAAGAGCTCAGCTTTGTAGCCATTGCACCTCCAGATTAATGGAGCCGATGCCCACTCCTAGCTGCAAGGGAGGCTGGCAAAGTGAGATCGAAGCTACTGTTTTGGGGTAGGAGGCAGAAATGTCCCAAATGTAAGAAGACAGGTGCAAGGTCACCAGAAAACATAACAAAGGGCCACTATGCTTATGTTTATTCTAACAAGAGCCTGCTGGGCACGTTACTTTATTCTCTAGTGGCCCTAAAGGTGTGTCAGGTGTTGTCTGCTGATATTCAGCTCCATACCTGCCCTTTTATACTTCTTCCTGTACCACCTACTGTATAAGGAGTAGAGAAACTACATTTTCCAGACTTTCTTGTCAGCTGGCTTCAAGATAATTTTTACAAACAGGAGGTGCATGTGTGCAATGAGATCAGAAGAGGGGAGAAGGTAGAAATCTGCCCCTGGCAGCAGCATCAGGGGGCCCAGGCCCATGGGCTCTGGCTAATACCACTTTCCTCCACTTGCTGCCTCTGCTCTTCCCGCACTTGGAATGAGAGAGGCATTCAGGCCAGGAACCAAAGAGCTGCAGCCTTGGGATCTCTAAGGCCTCCTACACTTGGAATGAATTCTCTGTAATCACCTGTACCCCGTTTTCCTGATGGATATCAGCTGATAGCCATGGGCATGCCAAGAGCTAGAGGCTGGGGGTTTACATATGTGTATGTGAGGGCTGGGGGAGGCCTGGGCCTCTCACACCACACTGAGGAGGAGGACTTGGCAGCCCCCTGGGGGTCTTTCATGGAACCTGTCACTGGAGGGCTCCAAGCAGTGACTGTGTGTCCAGCTCCAGGCTGGCAGGCTCAACCCAACCATACCAGGGGCTTAGGCCATGTGCCAGAAGAGCAAAGGAGCCTGCAGGACAGTGCTGAGCTTGGAGGCAGGCAGATCCAGTTCTCCCACTATGCACTCTCAGGCAGCTCACCTTGCTCTCTGGGCCTCGGGTCCCCATCTGTAAAGTGGAGAGATTAGTATCTACCTTGATGGTGATAGGGAAGTTACATAGACAGGTGCATGTGCAAACCCTTTGCCAATACAGTAGAGACTGTAAGTTGGCCACCCAAAGGACTGTAACAAATTGGTCAACATGCAGAGGTGTTCAACATAAAGAACTAGGCTCACTGTACAGATACATACGTGAGGTGCATGTCTGCTCTATGAAAATTAGGTCAATTTAAGGACGTGGTCAATGCAGGGAGGTGGTCAGCTATGGAGGTTTACTGTATAAGGAGTGGTTTTCCTGCCTCCAAAGAAGGACTCTTTAGCCTTTGTTTCCTTATTCTCCTGATCCATTAGTTGCTCCACAGCTCTCAGGAGAGGGAGAACGTTCACTTGTTCATCACATTCATGCAGGCCTGGCACTGTGCTGGTTGCTGGGGAAGCAGAGATGAGAAGACATGGCCTTGGCCTGGAAGGAGCCCCCATCGGAGGCAGTCATAACCCAACGTGATAGGCACTGGTGGGCGAGTAGAAGACGCAGTGGTCGCTCTAGGAGAGGCAATTGTGAGACCTTCTAGAAGGCAGGATTTCTCATCTGAGCCGAATGAGAGGCAGGCATTAGCCACGTATAGGAGCAGGGCCTGAGGAGTGTCTTAGGCAGAGGGGACAGTAGTGCAAAGGTCTGGAGGTGAGAGGAGCAGCACACATGGGGATCTGGAGGCGAGTGGGGACGAAGGGTGAGCAGTGGGGAGAGAGGGAGCTGGAGGGCAGGCGGAGGCCAGCTGTGCCGTGCTAGGAGGTTTAGATTTGTCCTGAGCAGTGCAGAGCACACGCTCTGCCTGGGGAGAGATACAGCTGGCCCTGAGCCCAGCTCCTGGCTGATTTACGGACTCCAGGTGCCAAGAGTGGCTGCGTCACCTGTTCTGAAATCTGAGGCATGTACAGCTCTGTGCCTTTGTCCAGTGTTAGCCTGAGCCGAGAGGAGAGGCTGTCTCTGGGACTCTGAGTACTCTGCCTCCGGCCTTGAGCTCCTCGGTGAGCCAGAGAAAAGTCCGGGGAATGGAAGCCGCTCCCGCCACCACCTGCTCTCCGCCTTCTTGCCTTCTGGTCCCTGCTCCTCGTGTGGACCTGATGCCCTCTCTTGGCGGTCGGTCAAGCCCCTGGGATTGCCCACTGTGATTTCCTCCTGCCCTGGGACAGGCAGGAGTCCAGGCTTCACACGGCTGTTTCTGTGGGATTAGCTGAGGGCTGTTTTCCTATTACAGAATAAAACCCTCACCCACCATGCAGGGAGAGGCAGAGCAGATGGAAGGAGAAAAAGAGAAAGCTAAGCTTATGTCAGCTGGTTCTGCCAAACTGTCTCCTCCCTGCTACTCCTTCCTGTGGTCTAGCCTTGTTTGCCTCAAAACTCACACCTCCTCCAGGAAGCCAATCATTGCCTTGTTTTGCATCAGCAGTGCCCCTCCTGTTTTTCTAGTTTTCTCTGTATGTCCAGCTGAAGTTGCTGATTTGTTTGTCCGCCACCCCCTTAGGCTAAGCTCCTTCAGTTCCCTAGAAGAGTATAGGGTGCCTCCCTTGTGCTGCTCTGTGCCGGCGCTGGGTGGGCAGCAGTGGCGTGGACGAAGTCCTGGAGTGGCCTGCAACCTCCTGAGGGCACAGATTGGTGGGGTCTGTGGAGGGCAGGGGCCAGCATTTATTCGAGTTTGTTTCCCCAGCAATTATGTGCTGTGACAAAAAGTAAGCGAGTATCGAGCGAACAGTTTTGGCACTATGGATATTCTCCTCAAAGTTCTAAGGGAAGAAATACAAGACTACTTCAGAAATGGCTCATCAGCGAGGGCCGCACGCACGCTGCCCGCTGCTCCGTGCCATCCCAGCTGTGTGCTCGCTTGCTCCACAACGGTGGGCTCACGGCCGCAGGCACAGGCCCCACAGAGCATGACGCGGACCTGAATCTGATCCTGGGAAGGAGAAAGATGAACAACGGGCTTGCCAAGGTGGGACCACCTCCGATCCAGGGTATGCTGAGGGCAGAGGATTAGAGTCCAGGATTGCAGAGCTTGGTGGGAGAGACACTGTATTTCCACCTCAGAGACACTGGCCAGATGACAACTGCGTATATTATGTATTATCATCGATTGCTGTGACAAAGAACTAGTATGTACACTTATCACAGTGACCACCAGATGTGTAGGGCACTGTCTACTGTATCAATGTCACTTTAGAAGTGAACCAAGTGTGGCCCACAGAGGGAGGGATTTGTTCAAGTCATATATAGCAACTAAGAGGCAAACCTGGGAATAGAATTCAGGCTTTTTGATCTTAAGTTTCTTTTCTCCACCACATTATGCAATTATTATTATAACCTCTTCGTATCTTAGGAGGCAGCCAGGGTAGATATTATCCCAAAGCCACTGGGAAGGTAGGTATCTTTTTAATCATTTATCCAACTATCCACCGATGACTTGCCCGTTTACCCATCAACCCATCAACCCAACCAACCTCCCATCTAGCTATCTAGTCATTCATTTGCCCATCTATCCAGCCATCCACCTACAGTCCGACTACCCAAACATCTTTTTACCCACTCATCTACTCTTTCACTCACCCATCTATATATTCATAATCTGCTCATTCATCAGTCTATCCTTTTACTATTCAAGTAATCAATAAACATGTATTGAGCACCTACTATGTGCCAAGCAGTACGTTAAGGTACTGGGGCTACAAAGATGACTGGGATATGACTTTTGTTTTATTTATCTTGGTATACCCAGATATTGTCAGAGCCAAATACATACAAGGTGCTCAACTGATGTCAAGAAACCTGGCTGCAGTCTGCAGTGGGAGAAAACTGAAATGAGTAGATCCACGAACAGCCACCACCACTCTAAGGATACTTGGCTTCATTTCTCCTCCACCATGTTTCAGTTTGAACCTGGGTGGTTAATTTAAATTTGAAATTGGAGGAAGATTTATCTTCCATTATTCCTTGAGATCTGAAGACTGTACCTCCTACTTGCTACAAAAAGGGAAGCCACTCTGGTTTCTCATGGCTTATCCTGGTCAAAGTTTACAAGGGACCATTAGCTGTGGCCCACTGACCTTAGGAATAAGTGCATTGATGGCTCTACCAATGACAGCTCTGCTGTGTGGTAGCAATAAAAATGTTTACAGGAAAAAAAGGCTGGTTGAAGAGTTAAAAAATTTCAGCTCTGGGGGGCGGCACCTGTGGTTCAGTGAGTAGGGTGCTGGCCCCATAGACTGAGGGTGGTGGGTTCAAACCCGGCTCCAGCCAAACTGCAACAAAAAATAGCCGGGCGTTGTGGCGGATGCCTGTAGTTCCAGCTGCTCAGGAAGGAGGCTGAGGCAAGAGAATCAATCGCCTTAAGCCCAGGAGTTGGAGGTTGCTGTGAGTTGTGTGACGCCATGGCACTCTACTGAGGGCGATAAAGTGAGACTCTGTCTCTACAAAAACAAATAAAAAATTTCAGCTCTGATTCTGGATTTGCAACTAAAGAGAAAATGCCCTTAGGCAAATGAGCTGCCCATGCTGTGTTGCTCTTTTCTCATCTCTAACACAAAGGGGGCTGCCGAGGAATGGATTTTAACACCTTGTATTTGGTGTCCCTGAATCATAGATCATTTACCTGGATTTGTGAATGGAATCCACTTGAGTCCGTTTCGATTTTTGCCTTCCTCCTGCTGGATCTCTGCTGGTGATCCCGTTCTTGCAGGACACTGCTTTCTGCTGTGTGTGCTGCTCAAGGCAGTCAGTGTCCCTGAGGCCGTGATATTGGGAACAGAAATGTCAATCTGAGTGGGTCTGCGTCACCTAGAGTCCCTTGTCAGCTGGCTCCTGGTTGGACTTGGCCATGGGAGGCCTGGCAGGAGACCGAAGGTCAGGGGGAGGTAGCACTGGGCTTTTCTTCTTCATTCCCTCTCTGCTTTGATGTTGTGTCACTGGCAGCATCTACAAGTGTGACTCTCCGGGCAGCCCTGTCTCCCTGGGTCTGGTAACACTCTTCCCTCTGCTGTCCCTGCAGACCCAGAGGGTGTGATGGCCTCCTACCATTGCTAGTCTCCAGGGGCCTCAACACTCCTTGCTTGTTCCTGTAACCCTGCTCACACCGTCTAAGAAGTCCCTGCAGTAAAGTCTCTTCAGCTGAATTAGGTGTAGTGAGTGATGTTTCTTCTTTGGACTCTTGGCTGCACAGCAATATATCTGTGCTTCACATTTGTTATCCAGCTCAAAACTCTGTGATGTCGGTATTATCTTCCCATCCCTCCCCCCACCCCCCATGAAACCAAGACTCAGAGAAGTTAAGACATCTGCCCCAAATTACACGATTCGAATGACTGGCTTTAAGGCTTTTGTTCTTCTAACTCAGTTGTGCTAATCCTTTGTCACATTTCCGGACCCACCTCTTTCTCCATCTCTAGGCAGAGTGGCTTCCAAACCTTTCCATTCTTTAAATGTATTTTTTTCTTACTGTCCTCTTGGAGACAGGATATTAGTCTAGGTAGGCGCTAACTTTTATGTCTAGAAAATGTCAGTGTGCCTACCTGGAGTCTTAAATCATCTCAGTTGGCAACAATTGGTGTGAGTCATTAGTTGACGCCGAGTTTCACGCTCGGTACAGAGCTCAGTCAGGCAGAGAGGCAGCCTCTTAACAAGCTGTATTCCTGCTGCAGGGGTGAGGCATGAGTAGGGAACACAACAGCGTCTAATAGTGTTGTCTGTGACTCAGGCAGGCCTTGAATTCTTCTGGTTTGGCTTTGATCTTGGAAGCCAAAAGCCTCTCCCCCATTTATCCTAAGGAAATAACCGGACAAATGAGAGAGGAAGGATGAATAAAATAGCTGCAAAAACATGGAAACACCCTGCACATCCAATAGTAAGGGATTGGTTAGATAAATTACGACCTGTTTATCTGATGGAAAGGACTCTTTTAAAACCTACTAAAACTGATCTACATTTGTTGACCTGGAAAAAATGTTCCCAGTAAGTTGTGAAATGAAAAGAGCAAGTTGTAAAACAGTGCACATTGTAGGATGCCATTTTTATTTAAAAAAAAAATCTTTGTTTTGCTATCTCTCTCCATTTCTATCCTGACAATCCCACAATTTCCAAACTTTAGGTCTGTTGATTCTTCACTAATGCCAAACACATCTGGAAGGCCTATTCCCGATCACTTTGGAGAACCCCTGTTCATCCTCCAAGGTGGTACCAAACGCAACTCCTCGGTGATGCCCCTCTGATTCCCTCCCATGCTCTGCCCAGAGCACATTGTTCACCACTCTGGGGGCCCCTACACAGTTGGGATGAAGTTACTGGCCTAGATTCCTGCCTTCTTCCCTACTGGGGCCACAGTCAGAGTCAATATAGAGGCTTCAGTTCCTGGTGACTGCTGTGCACGAGTGTTTGCTGAATGAATATGTGAATGAACCAAGGTAGAATGCTAAACGTTGGTTTAGTTCCTTTCACAATTATGAAACCTACCCACTGCGTATAATGCTAGAGGCAGAAGAAATTGACACTAAGACTTAAAAATGCTGAAACATAGATCACTCCTTTCTAACTGCCATGGAAATGTTTATAGTTTTAAAACATGTTTTTGAGTCCATTCTGATGCTAAGAAAGAAACAAGCAGCAGGGGAAGAAGGGAAAGCTCTTCTTTTCAGCAGAACTCTAACTAATGTAGAAGAAGAGATTGAGCTAGAAGATGACCATGTGGCTGCCGTTGAAGTACTAATTGATTCAGGCAAGAATCATCAGTGGATGCCAAAACCACTAGATGAAATGGTGTTGGATAACAGGATGTTTACATAGTCTCAAGGTTTCTCCCAGAGATTACTATTTACAAAGAGGGAAATAGGTGTCTTTCCAGTGGAGAAATCTGGCAGAAATCATCTTTACCAAATAGCCCAAATCAGTGTCACCAATAAGAGGACAGTCTGACCTCTGGAACCGCCTAATGTGTTCACTGAGAGGGTCACAGCGCCTATGTAGTATTCCTGCCAAGATCCTGTAGTATTTGGGAATCAAATCATGATAAATGCAAAATAAGAGGACATTCCATAAAACAGTGGGCCTTATATTTCAAAATGCCAGTGATGTGAAAGACAAAGAAAGGCTGAGAAACCCAGCAAGGAAGCATGACAAGGAAATGCAAAAAGTGATTCAGAACTGGATTCTGGAAAGAAAAAGTTGCTCTAAAGAACAGGACTAGCCAGTTGGCAAAATTGGAATATGGGCTGCACATAAGATAATAGTGTTGGCAGCAAGCAGCAGTAATTTCCTGATTTCGATAATTTCACCGTGTTTATGTTAGGAAATTGCTTTGCTGGAATTTTGTATTATGAAAAAATTCACATGTACAGAAAAGTGGAGAGAATAATATAATAAACATCTGTATACACATCTAGATTTAGCAATTGTTAATTTGTCATCTTTTTTCTGAAATATTTTAAACATTTGAAGCTAAATTATGTATATTCCTCATAATATTTTATCCATTTATTATGCATCTTTACATAATGAAGAAACGTTCTTATGCAACTCCAATGCCTTTATCTAATGATTAATAATAATTTCCTAATACTGTCCAAGATTCATCCATATTAAAATTTCTCCATTTACCTCCAAATGTCTTTTATAATTGGTTTGCTCAGACCAGGATCCAGTCAAGATCATGCATCACACCTGGTTGTTCTATAAGAATAACCTTAAATGCACATGGTGCATTCTTAGAACAACCAGGTGTGATGCATGATCTTGACTGGATCCTGGTTGAGCAAACCAATTATAAAAGACATTTGGAGGTAAATGGAGAAATTTTAATATGGATGAATCTTGGACAGTATTAGGAAATTATTAAATGTAGAGTATCAATGTCTTTATATAGTGATTAAGAAAATGCTATGAGGGCTGTCTCTCACAGTACGATCAAAATGTTTCTGATTGTATATGAAGCACATTCTGCCCTATGATTGCACCAATGTACACAATTATGATTTAATAAAATTATTAAAAAAAAAGAATAACCTTAAATGTATGTCTTACTGGTCGCTACTTTTATGTCAGTTGTACAAATCCTTGTTTTCCTTATCTCCTTCTGATCACTTCATTCATTTGTTCCTTAATTTATCAAAAGCCTCATGTGACACAACTATAGCAGGGGCTTGACCTAACAAATGTAAACATTGTAACTTAATGCCTTGTACCCTCAAATTAACCTGAAATAAAAAAAAAAAAAGCCTTATGTATTAGGCATCGGGAACATAAAGATGGCCTCAAGGGTCTCACAGGCTAATGAAGGAGGGGCAGTCACTTGGATAGATAATTATAAATCAGTGTGGGCTATCTCTGCCAGGGTTAGAGACTAGGCATTCTGTGACTCAGTTGTAACTTCCTTCAAATGGTGAGAAGAAGAAAAAGAAAGAAAATTTGATTTAGGGACTAAAGGATGAGAAGAAATAGAAAGGAAAATTGGTTTAGGGAGGCAAGTGGAATAAACAAAACAAAGTTCTATAGGTCCTGATGTGGGTTTTCAATTCCCTCAATCCCCTGGTCCATCATTTTTGAGAATAAACAGGAAATGATCTTTAAAGTCATTTGATACCCAAGTTGTTCAAAGTCTGTTTTTATTCCTCTTCGTAGCTTCTTGAAAGGCTCTGCCCAACCAGGCCTCCCATTCCCACTCAGCCTTTTGTGACCATAAGCAGGAAAGCCAGACTCCTAGAAAGGAGGAATGTCCAATCCTTTGGGCTGGGAGTATTTGAAGGAACCCTCGGGGGATGTAACCCTCAGATCCTCTATGCCCTATGGCAGCCCGTTTGGGTGTGTGCATTCTCATGTGCTATTTCCAATGTCATAATTAGATCTGAGCCATAGCAACCTTTGATGATTGGCTGGACCGTTGTGGTTAAAAGCATGGTTTTGGTCTCAGAGAAACTGGGGTTTCAATCCTGGCTCTGACACTTACTAGATACACCCTGGGCTGATTCCTGAATTCAATCTTAAAGAATTCTCAAGTCTAAACTTCACTCTTCTGATGTGGAAAATTATGCAATTTCCCAATGGAGAGGATGAAAATTGAATGCTCTTTGGCAATCGTTTCTTCTCGGAACCCTAACCATACTTACACAATGTGCCCATGGTCTGCCACACATGAGGGTCAGATGCACCAGGGCAAACTTCCTCTGAAACACATAGGAATTTAAATAGCCCTTGGAGAGAAATTCATCCTGTGAAGGCCAGCCCAGCCTGCAGCCTGGTCCTCATGCTGACAACGGGCAGGTCCACCCACCTCTGCTGGTATCAGTACCTAGGAAACCGTGCCCAGGCACAGAGCGAGGGCAGCTGTCTTCCCCAAGCAGCTGGCTAAATGACCCCAAACAAAGACTCTCTGTTTTTTAAACAAATGCCATTGTGAATGTAGCTTGGCTGAGAAGAGATGTAAAGTGATACGTCCTGGGTTTGGAGAAATATTCCTAACAGCCTACTTTTCAGTTTTCCATGCTGTGTACTCTGCTCTTTAATTATGGATACATATTTAAATATGGATACATATGCTTCTCCCAGAGGAGCTTGCTGACAATCTTTGCTCAAATGCTTTAGAGCTATTGCCCAGAAACTTACTTAGCTTCGTGCTGTCCTGATAAAACTCCCCCAAAGGGTTTGGTTGAGGGTAAAGGCAGGTTGCTGGAGCCAAGAGACATTTCAAAGGGGCACTGGCCCAGGCTCCTGTCAACATAGACTCTCAGTTAATGTCATCTGGTCTGAATCCCCTCATTTTTCAACTGAGAAATCTGAGACTCAAAGAGGGGCAATGACTGACTTGCCAGGGTCTTGCAACTCATGAGTGATAAAGCGGGGGCCAGAACTCAGGTCCCTTGACTCCTGGGCTGACCTTGCCATGGACAGTCCATGTGACAGTGGAAAGCCGCTTGTCCTCAGCTTAGCTGTGTTTCTGTCTACTGCAGTGCTCAGAAGGATTCCTACCAGACAGAGAGCAGTATGACAGCGTGGGGACGCACGTGGGCTTTGGACTTGGATAATGAGGCTCGTCCTGTGGATAGCAGGGCTTGTTTTCCAGTTTCGTTTCACAGTTACTGAAACAATTCTCTCACATAACCCTCTTGAAGCTGTGACCCACCTGGTCCAGTAGAAGCTGTTAGAGATGTGCAGTCCAAATAGGCAGCTCACGATGAAAGGGAAATTTAGTTCTCCTCCTCTTCTCTTTTCTCACTCCATTCTTCATTGTGTAGCTCCATACCTCTTTCTCCACGCCCTTCGGCTTCTCACTTCACCCCCCTGGTGCTGTGCTTCTTAGATTATTCTGCCTCTGCATGGAAAAGTCCAGGCAGTGCCCTCTCAGGGACAAGGAGGGGGCTGTCAGTGACAGGTGACTGGGGCAGGAGGAGTTCCTGCACATTAATCTGTTTGATCTCATCATGAGTTTTCCACAAGTGATGTTTTAAAAAATCCCTTACCCCCACCCCTATTCTAATTAAACTTCTAGGATTGCTAGTGCAGATTTATTTATACAATGAATGACTGAATGTACATGTTGCCTTGTCCTTAGCCTGTTAAGGACTCACGTGGCTGGTAGACACAAAATTATAATGCCAGGTGCTTGGAATTACGGTAGAGACATGCAGAACGGGTTTTAGGAGCACAGAGGAGGAAGTCCTTAACTCGGAGGTAAGGCCCAGGGAGCATGTGATGATGTTTATCTGGGACTTGCAGAAAGTCAGAGAATGTTGCCAGGAGAAGAAAGAAGAAAAGGGACATTCAGGCAAGAAACAGCAAATGCAGAAGCAGCAGGCAAGAAGGAACCTGGAGGGGGTGGAAACAGTAAGTGGCTGAGTGTGGACTTGCATGGCAGGGTGTGTGTGCAGGTGTGTCAGTGAGCAGAAGGTGGGTGGGGAAGGGGAGACGCAGTGGATTGGAGTCGGGGAGAGAGATCCAGGCAGGGCTGGCATGAGGAGGGGCTTGAATGCAGAGTGAAGGAGCTTGAGCTTTATTCTGTAGACGGTGGAGCCCCTGATAGGCAGATGAGAAGACGATCAGGTTTGTGCGGCAGAGCAGATCATTCTGGCTGCAGTCTGGAGAGAGGATAGGGCAACAGGGGGGGACACTGAGGCAGGGAGTTTGGTTGGGGGAGGAAACAAGTGAGGGTCTGCATGATGACAGTGGTTGTGCAGTGTTAGGAGGTCATTTGGAGAGACATTCAGAGCCAGAAGTCAGGGGACTTGATGTTTGATTGAAACTCAGGGATAATTGACAGGTGTAAAAAATGCCCCCAGATCTCCATGCTGGGTGGTTGCATGCTCCTGCCACCATTCACTGAGACGGGAGGTGTAGGGGCAGGGTCTGGGGTAAAAGATAACATATTTTTTATTCTGTTTTTCACCTTCAGTATAATAGTTAATAAATTACCTGAGATAGTCAATACTTTATTATAAGATTGGCTTTGTATTAGAGGGTTTTACCCGACTATAGGCTAATGTAAGTGTGCTGAGCATATTTAAAGTAGGCTAGGCCGTGAATGAATGTGCCTGATTTAAAAATGAAGCAAATAAATAAACATTTATTACCTTTCTACAAAGAAAATAAACATTTTTACAAAGAAAATTTAAAAAAAGTAGGCTGGGCTAAGCTATGATGTTCAGTATGTCAGATGTTTTAAAAACGTTTCAACTTAACGATACTTTTAACTTAACTACAGTTATCAGGACATAACTCCATCCTACGTTGAGGAGCAGCTGTAACGTCTTCAGGCCCTCCTCTGCCCCCTACACCTTCAAAACCTATAACCCATACCCTTGGACCACTCACGGAGGTCAGACATGAGCGCTGTGAATGGCTAGGCCTGAGTCACATGACCAGCCCGGGGCAGAAGGGTCATGCTGTGTGTATCAACATGATATAGTTGGAACAGGCGTAGAGGACTTAACCGGTGGGAAGGGCTGTGTGTGTCGCTACCGCAAGAGAGGGGGAAGGGATGCTGGGTAGATGAAAACTGATGTTCAGCACCCTTCCCGACCTGGAGGAGCCTCACACAAAGAGAAGATTAAGAACTAAACTGGACATTAGAACTAAGTCAGTCTTGTTGATGGTATTATAATTGCACCAGGAGTTCAGAGGAACAGGGTTCCCTGAGAGCCGATTGGGATATGTGTGTTTTCCTTTAGTCCAATTTCCCTGTCACCCAAGGTTTATCTTTCTTTGATCTGGTAGAACTTTAACTGGGCCTGGAAGAATAGTTAGGATTTAGGCAAGAAAAGGAGAGGGTGTGGGCATTCTAAGAGGAGAAACTGCACTGATCCAGGAAATGTCCCTGATCAATGAGTGGACCAGTGTGGTCAGAGGAAGGGATTGTGTGAGGAGCAGCTGGGGAATATATCTAGAAAAAAGAACCTGGTCCCAAGGTTCATGACACAAATTCAGCTATGGGGAGCAAGTCCAAGGTGAAGATCTTCAAATATATTTTGTCTCACTTGGTATTTGTTTTATATATTTGTCTCGTTTTGGGAAATCCCATACTACTTCTTTATTTTCCATCATACAAGCTAATAGCTTAATTCTTTGGCTGTTTTTCAGGTTCTTTCCAAGTAGATAATCCCTTCTTTTTTTTTTTTTTTTTTCATGACTGGGCTTGAATCAGTGTGATGTGGTTTTTCAAAATTGGTTCTTCAAAATTGATGGTTTTTTCTTTTGTTACACATTGTAGACTACGTGTTGGATTCCTACTACTTGAAAGCCTGAAATTTTATTAATATAGACTGTTTCGCTTCTGCTTCTTGTGCCTTCCTGTGTTTTATCCACTTGGCAAACTCCGACTCATTCTTCTAACATAGATCAGGTTTCTTTGAGTAGGGAACAAACTATGCCTAACTTATCTGTCACCTAGAAGTTAGCATAGGAATAGATGAACACATATATGAGTGAAAGAATTTATATCTATCTAGAGCATTTGATTGTATTTGAGTGCATCAGACAAATCCAGTGAGTGGTGGATTCAACAAATAGGGGTTTTCTTTTCTCGTGTTATCAAGAAGTTTGAAAATAGACAGCAATGGCATTGGTTCAAGGGCTCAAGGAAACCATCAAAGACCTGGTCTCCAGATCACCAGTGCGCACAAAGCAAGAGAAGATGATAAAGGAGGGGGCACCACCCACACAGTGACCTGCTCATGTCTCCGTAGTCGCTCCTAGCCGTAAGGGAAGCTGGGAAATGAAGTTTTCCCATCTGGGGTTGGGTATGTTACTGCCGGCTATGGTTTGCATAATCGTCCCCTCAAATACCATGTTGAAATTGATCCCCAGTGTTGGAGGTGGGGCCTAATGAGATGTGTTTGAGTCATGAGAGTGGATTCCTCATGAATGCTGTCCTTGTGGTGATGATTGAATTCCTGCTCAATTGTATTTTGCCATGTATAATGCATACTTTTTTGCCCAAACTTTTGGGGGAAAAATAAGGATGCACATTATATATAGGCATTACTAATTCTGTATCTATGTAAGTGTTTTTAATTCTTTTATTTATGCTTATGCCTTAAAAGTGTACCATAATATGTTAAAAAGTAAGTGCTAAAATAATACAAAAATAAGTACCTAAATTTAAGCAAATAAAAATGTGAATTAAAAATTAAAAGATTATTTTTCCTAAATGTTTGGGCCACAAATGTGTGTGTACATTATACGTGGGAGCACATTATACTTGGCAAAATATGGTAGTTTCTCAGAGAGATGGTTGTTAAAAAGCACCTGGCAGCCCCTGCACCCCCCACCTGCTTTCTCTCTCACCCTGTGATCTCTGCACAACACATGAACCGCCCCTTCACTTTCCACCCTGAGTGGAAACAGCCTGAAACCCTCGCCAGAAACTGAACAGATGCCAGCACCAAGTTTCTTGTACAAACTGCAGAACTGTGAGCCAAATAAACTTCCTTTCTTTATAAATTACCAAGCCTCAGGTGTTCTTTTATAGCAACACAAACAGATGAAGACACTGGCTGAGCAATATCTTGGTTCTGTTAGCAAGGAAAAATGGGGGGATGATATTAGCTAGGTGACCAATGGCATCACCACATAGTTCATCTCATGTTCCAAGGATCAGAGGTTTGAGGTGGAGCACCTCGTTAAGGATCATGAAGACTTGCCCAAGCCCAGCAGGCAAAGGTACATTGACTATTAGCGTCTGCTATGGTAAGCCTGGTGTGTGTTTGCCATCTTGGATCCAGTCCATAAATTGATCTGTGGGCTGGACCTTCTGATGGACTGGGTCAACAGATCCCCTCGTCCGCTGACTTCTGCTTGGGTTTGGCTATTGGGAGCCAATGGCAGGAGGGCAGAGGATGGGAGAAGAATGATGTCAGGACATTTCCTCCCCTGACGCCCTTCCTGCTCAGTCACTATAGCTTGTTCAGGGCCACATCCCCTTTCAGGCAGCCCACTCTCTAATCTGTGCTCTACAGGTTCCAGTACCTGTCCATCTCTTGCCCCTTCAAACCAAGCTCCCCACATCCCCTGTAGGATTTCTCAAACCCTGTCCACAACTTTGTAACAGTTGTTTTAATAAACCATTGCCAGATTACCCAGCGTATGTGTTCCATCTCTTTTCTGTAAGGATCGAGACCTAGGCAGCTTTGGGGACTAGTTATGGGTGAGGGTTTCAGGGTTACTAATGAACACTTTGTTCTTTCTCTTTAGATTTTAAGTTCCTCAAAGTCAAGATCAGGATGCCTCCTATATTCTACAGGATACCCAACTTGCAGCATGTCCTGGGATCTATGCAATAATTATTTTCAACTTATTTTTATTGATCGCCATACCCCCAGGGAAATGATGGCTTCTCTGCTGTGGTTTATATATATGTCCAGCTGTGCAGCATTGCAACTGGGAGCTTTCAGGGATCAGTAGGAGGGGGCTGACGTCTCTCCTGGTTTTATCCAGATGGTGTTGTGACAGGCCAGTGGGACCTGCCATTTCCAAGCACTGTCGGTTGGAAGCGGCTGTACACCAGGTGGCCCAGAGGGACAAGTGTGCCATCACCTGGTGGATGACACTCTCTCTGTCCTGCTCTTTCCCCTGCCTCCCTGATGCCAGGCCTTGGGGTTTACACTCTGTAGACAGGCCTGGTGACGTCCTGTTAGACTCGCCACCCACCCACTTTGTGCAGGAGGAGGTGTTCCTTGTCTTCAGAGCAGGGTTTCTTCAATTGTAATGAACATGTGAATCACCTGGGGATCCCGTCAAATTACAGATTCTGACTCAACAGTTCTGGGTGGGGCCATTCTGCATTTCTAACAAGCTCCCGGTGACACTGCCAGCGCAGGGACCATACTAGAGCAGGGAGGGACTAAGTCCTTGCAAGGACTGAGAACTGTACCAGCCAGGACTTTAGCACTAGCCACACGTGACTGTTTACATGTCTTTCCTTTGAATTTTAGCTCATGTTTTCATCAACCCATCAGAACTCTTCAAATGTCTAGTGGCAGAAACCCACATCAAAATGTTTTTAGCTTAAGCCAAAAAGGGAAATGTATGAGTTTTTATGAAACTGGAAAGACAAAGAGCTGACCTTAGGAATGGCAGGGTGTAAGGAATCAGATGTCACCACCACCACCATTGTCATCCCTTTCCCCATCTTGTATTACTCCTTCAATACTTTTTTGAGTTTTTGTCCTTATTCTCTCTACTCACAGACTGGTTTCCTCTCCCTGGCAGGGGCTTTGGTCACTGGTGGCTGCAGGTGAATATTATCACACTTACCATCCAAATGGGAAAAGGAAGCACTTTCTCCCAGCATCTGAGTGGTCCTTCTTGGGTCTTGTACATGTTCTGCATCTGTCTCTGAACAGGGTGCTGGGGTGCCAATGGCTCACTCCAGTAGTGGGGTGGGGGGGCGGGTCACCACGATGGGCAGTCACTCAGAACAGGGTAGAGGGAGAGAGGAGTCCACACCCAGGGAAGCCATAGGAGTGTGAGAGGTCTAGGGCAGACAAAGGCAGCAGACGGAAACTCCACCCCACCCACCTCTCTTCCACCTCAGCAGAATCCTGTCCGGCCACCTCCCTGAAGAACCTCTTTCCTAGTTTCTGCCACTCTCTAATCATTTCCAGTGGGGCCTGACATATTTTGCTAGGTGGTTAAAAGAGCACGACCATCTTCCCGATGTATTTTCATCCCCACCAATTATCAAGGCTTTCTCTTTGGGTTCTTTAGGCATTTGATAGTGTCTCACACTGCCTTGCCTGAAGGATTTATTTAAATTGCTTCTGAGTGGCAAGCTTGGCTGCAAGGGTGGTAAATATTAATAGCAGGAGGGGAAGACAGCTGCCTGCAGAGGAAGAAAGTGCTGGAGCTGTTCATTAATGGGCCGGAAGGACAGGACAGCATGGGGGTGATGAGGTCTGTGAGGGTCCAAGTGCTGGGGGCTCCGGCAGGGAAGGCAGTGCAGGCAGGAACCAGGAAGTGAGTCTGCCACAGACGCCTTTAGCTTTGCAAGAGGAAAGTGCAGGTTTCACTTTTGGAATTTTTCTGGCGGGGGAAGGAGTTTGTGTTGGGCACTTTGCACTCATGAACTCAGTTAAACCTCACACCAAACAAACCTATGATGTTTATAAACCTGTGATGCATATAATCATCTCCAGGCCGCAGATGAGGAACGAGGGCTCTGAAAAGGCTGAGTAAATCCCCAAAGGTCACCCAGCTCTTCAATAGTAGAGCTGGATTCAAACACAGGTTGTTTGACTACAGAGCTAGAACTCTTCATCCATCATCCATCTTCCATTTCACAACCATCGCCCATCCTTCCATCATCCATCCATTTATCTGTTCATCATCATGCATCCACCCATTAACAAAGATAGTAGAACCTGGCTTGGCGTTCGTTGCTCAGTGGTTAGGGCGCCGGCCACACACACTGGGGCTGGTGGGTTGGAACCTGGCCTGGGCCAGCTACACAACAATGACAACTACAACAAAAAAATACCCGGGCATTGTGGTAGGTGCCTGAAGTCCCAGCTATTTGGGAGGCTGAGACAAGAGAATCGCCTAAGCCCAGGAGCTGGAGGTTGCTCTGAGCTGTGATGCCATAGCACTTTACCAAGGGCAATATAGTGAGACTCTGTCTCAAAAAAAAAAAAAAATTTATATATATA
>CAUYRH010039820.1:0-31126 GCA_963574655.1 Perodicticus potto | reverse complement strand
CAAAAAATGGCCGGGCGTTGTGGCGGTCGCCTGTAGTCCCAGCTACTTGGGAGGCAGAGGCAGGAGACTCGCTTGAGCCCAGGAATTGGAGGTTGCTGTGAGCTGTGATGCTATCAGCACTCTATCCAGGGTGACAGCTTGAGGCTCTGTCTCAAAAAAAAAAGAAACCTTGAGACAAAGAAATTAAGTAATTTGCCTAAGGACATACAGCTAGCAAAGGAATCTTTTTTAACCGAAAGTTAGTATTTGTGTCTAATGTTCATATTCCTTCACTTACACTGAAATGCCTTCAACTGTACCTGAGTCAAACCAGTAGTTTATCCAGATTGGTGCTTCAGAAGCCTGTCTTTCAAAAAATCAAACTGAACAGAACTAAGATTCTCAAATCCCCACACACCTCTGGTTGGGATTTGGCATTCGTTCCACTATTCCTTCCTTCTTCCATTCATTCCTCCATACATATGTATATTTGAAAATTCTAATTGTCAAACGTGTTGATAGCAGGGCTGCAAAACATTAGCCACAGGTCCTCTGGGAGCTTGCAGACCAGTAGGAGAGATGAGATACACAACCGTGGTACAAGCTAAGAACTTGTAAGAATCACAAGGATGGCATGGATGGAGTATGACACTGTCATTCTATAAGCTTGTTAATGAATGGCTTAAACATTTATGAACAAAGAAAGTGCACATGGGGATATGGTTTTATAACCCAGCTTTACTAAGTAGATGGTGGCTATTTGGACATTTGTCTTCTCAAATTATTTGATCATTTGATCAATACTCCCAATTTTTGAAACACCTGACATAATATTATTAACTCAGAGATTACAGGCACATGAGAGTATAACAAATTGACCTCATGAGGAACATAAGATGCTATGAGATAGAAGCTTCTCTTAAATAAAAATGGTTCACATGCTATTGCCTCAACCAATTTTGGCAGGTTTTAAGATGGGCAAGAAAAAGAACATGATGTTGCACAAATGGGAATTCAATTTCCAACAGCCAGGCCTCCTGTAAACAGAGGAGCCCACGCAGAAGGCTTAGACCCTCACAATCTCTTCGTGTGTCCTTTCTTGGTGAGAATATCTTGTCTTTGTAGAGTATGGTTAAGGATACCTTACATAGTTTGTTTTGTACATTTCAGGTCAAAGTTGCCAGTGTGTCCTTTACCCAGAATGTGTGCATTGCACTACTTAGGTGTGAATTAACCCAACCCATTCTGTCCCCTCCCACCTACTTGATTTCCACTGATTTTAACTTCCAGAGGTGCACATAAATGTTGATTATCTGGTTCCATTTTAGTATTGAGCACACGTGGTGTTTGTTTTTCCATTCTTGTGATACTTCCCTTAAAAGAATGGCCTCCAGGTCCATCCAGGTTGTTACAAAAGATCCTAGATCAATATTTTTTTAATGGCTAATTAGTACTTCATGGTATATAAATCCCACATTTTATTAACCCACCCATGTATTGATGGGCATTTGGGTTGTTTCCATAGACTTAACAATTGTGAATTGGTTAAGGGTGTCTTTAGAGCAGTCACAAACTAGATTCTCATGTCTGGAGGAAGCTATGAGTAGAATTGACCCGCGCTTGTACTTTTTTTGGCCCAGTTGATAACTACAAAAAGGAAAGTTTTTTGATTGTTGCCAGTATTTAAAAATAGAAAAATTACACATATAATTCGGGATTTCTGACCACTCTTAAAAGACTGGAAAATCTGGTAAAGCCTTACTGCATTCCTTCTTGGCCACAGTGGAGAGGGTCTGAGTGACAGATGACCCCTTGAGACAGGGCATACAATGTCCCCTCACCCCCAACCGTATCAAGACCCCGTCATGCGTAGATGTTGCCTTTCTGGTCTCAATAACTTTTGGGACTATGGATTGACTCCTGTCTTCCAGTCTAGGAAGAAGAACTCACTAGGCTTTTGGGGCCAGTGATGTCCTGGCCTTACATATACCTGGTTTTAACACACCTGTGTTGAGATGCAGGAGGGCCTTGCAATTCCTGGAGGAAAGATCTGTGGTTACCTTCAAATGAAAGACTGTCTACAGACAAAACTTCATCTATGGTGGGGATCATACAGCGACCCAAACCTACAGACCCCATTCTTGAGATTCACTCACTTTGGTGCTTACTAGAGGCCTCCCTGCTCCCTGTAAGCATTTTGCTTTTTGTAACTGGAGAGGAAGGGGAACAAATGACAACCTGTCAGCACAGCTTTCTCTGCAAATGTTGGCCCTCCAACGTGAGCTGCTGAGTCCCAGACACATCCTACTCCACCCATTTATGTTGACCTCTTCGGTTTATGTGATTATAGTCATTATAATCATTAAATGTACAGCTTAATAACCTAATGATCATAGTCAATGTACAGCTTAATAACCTAATGATCATAGTCAACAATAACAATAACAACAGGTATTTATCGAGTGCTCCTTATGAGCTAGGCACTCTCCAACCCTTAGCCTAGTTCTCACAACCCCCCTAGGAGTTAGGTTCTCTCACTCTTCCTTTACAAATGAGGAAAGCAAAGCCTGGAGAGGTTACGAGAATTTCTTACGTTCACACAAGTAGGAAGAGATGGGGCCCAGGTTTGACTGCACATAATTTTGATGAGTGAATGGACAAAGGAGGGACGTCACAGCACAGTGCCCACCGTGGGCCGGGCACTCTCACACGCTTTCCTTCTGATGTTGCTCCTGATACTTAATCTCCTGTTAAAAAACTAAGAATCAGATTGCTAATAAATTTCAGTGTGGCGCCAGGTTCTCTGATTCTGGATCCTGTGCTCCCCCTGTGTCAACAGCGGCTGCCTCTGTGGATCTACTTGTTCCTTTTATTAGGACAGAATGCGTATCTCTGCACAGCTTTCCAGCCAGTTAGTTTTCCAATTAGAGAATAAAACCTTCTCAGTCATAACAAAAATAGTCACAAAGAGCCAAGACTGCAACCCGGACCTTCTGGTTAAGAAGAAAGCATTAGGTGGCACGCAGCCCGAGAGAATGTCAGAATGAGATCAATCAGCCCCCTGGAGGACCAGCTGTACTTGAAAAGAGACGCTATTAGGCAGGCTCATAAAAAAAGAGGAATCTGCAATGTGAGAGGCAGGTGAATGGGCAGATGGCCAACCTCAGGGCTCTCCAAGTAGAAAAAAAGTACCAGGGACCAACTCAGGGTTCAGAGATGAGAGGTGACTGAACTCCATTATCTCTATCAGGCTGAAAAGAACAATGGTCTTCTTTTTTTGAGCCCACCAGGCATTCACATCCCTCAACTCATCCCAGATGCTGACCGGGATGGGAACTTGGTCAGGATCCCAAGGGCCAGAATAGAAACTAGGCATTCATTTATTAAGGTGTGTGTGTTTGTGTTAGGGGAACCATGGGCCTGAGCAGGTTGTGTGTGAGTGGGGGTTGCTGAGGACGGTTGTCCCTCTGTCCACAGCGACAACAATGTCAAGTGTACCTTAGGTCACTCTCAATTTGGAAGATCCCTGCAGACAGAGGAGTTCTGGGGACTGGTATGTTTCTTAGGGTTCATTCCTGGGCCTGCAATTCTTGTGGTATGATCCACAGATCATCAGCTCCACGAGATACTCCTTTACAAAAAGGGGGTTGGGGGTGAAGTCAATCTGGAGGAAGCTGTATATTCCACTCTCATCTTAGAGATTTATAGGGAACATTAAAGGCTCTGATAATTCCTGCAGTTGACAAAAGTGCTCACCTAGTGTCTCCCAAGCATATATGAGAAAGGCACCATCTTTTTCCCCCCCTCACTTAATTCTACTCTTATTCACATCTATGGAAAGAGAGTTCTTCAGACACATTTTTAGCAACTTCCAACAACATTTGAAGAGACATACGCCACTGGGTGAACTCTTTCATAGGGGAAAGGGGGTGAAGAAAATACACAGGAACATGTAAAATCTTTTAAATTACAACAAGGTACACACTAAAATAGAAGAGATTTGTTTCCTTCCCTCTCTAAATTTGAAATATTATTCCCCACAGCAATACTAACAGCAATACTTTACAGTGTGTTCTGTCAAAAATTGTGTGTGTGAGAGAGACCGAGAAAGAACCCATTTATACAAGTGGGAGTTTTGGTTTTTTTTTTTCAATGTTGCTATTGGTAGAGTTCCATGGCATCACAGCTCACAGCAACCTCCAATTCTTGGGCTTAAGCGATTCTCTTGCTTCAGCCTCCCAAATAGCTGGGACTACAGGCACCCGCCACAACACCTAGCTATTTTTTGTTGCAGTTGTCATTGTTGTTTAGCAGGCCTTGGCCAGGTTTGAACCCGCCACCCTTGGTGTATGTGGCTGGCACTGTAACCACTGTGCTACAGGCGCCGAGCCAACAGGTGGGAGTATTTTATGCATAGCATTTTCTTGCCTGACTTTTCATCTGAATAGCTTAGCGCTTTTTCCATACCTGCATGTAAACATTCTCTTTAATGGCCTCAAGGAATCCATTGCATGGGTGCACCCCCATTTCTTTACCCAATCACCTGTTGATAAACACATAGGCTTTTGTGGAGAGGTCTTCTCAGAAGAAAGCTTGAACATCCAGACAGACTCTAAGGCATGTGGGCTAACCCTAGGCTGAGAAGGACTAAGCTGTCAAGTTCTGTGTGGCCTCAGCTGACTGTCATAGGCCCAGATCTTCACAGGCTCACCCAGCCTGCTAAGATAGAGAGAAGGAGGGGCACGTTCTGCTGGCCTGTTTTCTCTTAACACACTTGTTTTGCTTAGCAGTTTTGGTGAACTTGGCATTCCTACCCCAGATGTAAACATAGGTGCCCAGTAGATGTACAGAGTAGCTGTCACAGCTGGGCATTTCAGCAGTTTGAATGGCTCCGTTGGTTGTTATCTCAGTTTTATGAGGTTCTCCTCCTCCCAGCCCTTCCCTTGATGTGGTGCCTCCATCACAGGGCTGATGAGTAAAGGAGAACCAACTTCTGCTCTCACTCTTAGGTTCTCCTTTTTTGTAAAGTAATGCAAACATGTTGCAATGCGCTTTGTCACTAGAGGAAAACTGACCAAACCCACTTCTGGAAAGTAGGGAAAAAAATACTTCCCTTTTGAAAGTCAGTGAAAATAGCGAGCTTTCTGGGTCAAGATTAAAATTAAAACTTGGGGATCAAAAGCAAAGTCCTGTTTGGCAGAATCAAGTTTGGCTGCAGGAGTCTGCAGCCCTCAGATCAGTGAACCCGAACGGGCTTTTCTACCCTTTGGAACGGTGAAATTTCCCAGGCCCTTCACGTTCATCGCTGATGAGGGGAAGCCCGCAGGAAAATTCTCTTTCGGCTGGTACTGACTCGAGGCCTAAGAATGGGAGTGGAATCAGGCTCCTCTGGAGGTTTCTTCATCATTCATGACCACACGTCCCACTTTGGGAGAAAGGAAGCAGAGAGCTGTTGTTTTAGGAAAGTGCTCGTCAACAGGCACCTGCAGCCATCAGTCTTCTTTTTTCAGTTTTCCATTCACAACAGCAATTATTTCGAGCTGCTGATGTACCCGGGGAACCCAGCGGAAGCAAAGGCAAATTTGCTCTGGAAGAACAATCCGCAACTTGGGGCACAGGCAATTCCCACACAGAAAAATAGACCTCCCTGAAGAATTTACAATACAAATGTACAAAACACTACAGGAAAAGATCCTTCGCGAATGAGAATCAGGAGGTATAATGAGCAGAATGATTAGTTCCCCCCAAAACTTGAGATGACGGAACACTCCCAAAATACTATTAGGCTTTAGTAAGTTAAAGAGATAAAAGAAAGAAGCTCGTAAGAAAACAAGAGCAGTCAAGAAAAAGGACCAAATAAAACTTACAGAAATTAATAAATGTTAATGAAACTAATGGCTCAATGAATGTGTTAAACAGCCTGGCCGGAAAGCTCACGCCTGTATTCCCATCACTCTGGGAGGCTGAGATGGGCAGATTGCTTGAGTTCAGGAGTTCCAGACAAGCCTGAGCAAGAGTGAAACCCTCTCTCTAGTGGAAAAAAAAATAGAAAATTAGCCTGGGTGTTGTAGCAGGTGCCTGTAGTCCCAGTTACTTGCAAAGGTGAGGCAAGAAGATTGCTTATCCTAAGAGTTTGAGGGTGTTGTGAGCTACGAGGGTATTATGGCATTCTACCCAAGATGACAGAGTGAGACTCTGTCTCAAAAAATAAATAATAAATAAATAAATAAAAAGAAGAAAATTGTATACAGATGCATATAACTGGCGAATTGGAAGACAGATTTTGGGTAACAACTGCACAAAATTCATCATTGATTAAGAGAACAGGAGAGAGAAGTATAAAAAAATGACTAATAGACATAAAAAATGACATGGTAAATCATGTATACAAATATAATGGGAGTTCTAAAAAGAGAAAATAGAGAGACTAGGGAAAAGGCAAGGGTGAATTTTCCAGAATTGGTGAACATTACAAATCTTTAAATTGAAGATGAACAATGGCTTCCAAGCAACAGAAATCAAATAACATTATCCCTAGTCATAGTGAAATTTCAGAATGAAAAACAAAGAGAAACTCCTGTTATTACTAGCCAGAGAAATTCAGATTATTAAGGACAAAAGTGAGACCGACAACAGGCTCGGCAACAGCAATTCCAGAGATACTGGAATGACATCTAAAAAAGATCAAGCAAGAATAATTATTAACCTAAAGTTTATCAGCTAATTTTGATTCAACCTTGAGTGTGAAATAAAGACATATTGAGGAAAAGACACACCCTTCCTGAATGTTTTCTAAATGAAAAACTGCACAAAGAAGAAGACGGAACCCAAAGCAAAGTAATGGATGTATGCAGTAATGATTAGCAAATAAACCAGTAAATGAGAGTAATGCATATTTAAGTAAGCAAATTTAAATAGGCATTTACTGTTTAAAACATCAATAATAATAGTAATGAAGGAAGAATTTAAATATTAGGCAATAATGATATGTAAGATGAAGTGGTTGATTGAAATTAGAATTTTTTTTAAAGTATTTATAGACTTCAGAAGAAGGAAAGTTGATTTACTTTAAACCTTAATTTAACAATATAGTTTTTGCCTGGCATGGTGATTTATGCCTGTAATCTTAGCACTCTGGGAGGCTGAGGCAGGTGGATTGCTTGAGTTCAGGAGTTCTAGACCAGCCTAAGCAAGAGCAAGACCCAGTTTCTAAAAGCAGCCTGGCATTGGTGGCTGCCTATAGTCCCAGCTACTTGGGAGGTTGAGGCAATAGGATTGCTTATGCCCAAGAGTTTGAGATTGCTGTGAGCTATGATGCCACAGCACTCTACCCAGGGTGACAGGGTGAGACTCTTGTCTCAAAGAAAAAAAAAATATATATATATATACAGCTTTCAAAAAATTTAAGGGTAAATACTTGAAGAATAAAAAGTGTGCATGGAGGAGAAAAGGTAGAAATAAATAAAGCTGATCAACTCAGTACAGGGCTATAAGAAAGGTCAAAACAGGAATTACTGAAGTGGAAAACAAAGAAACCTCTTTTTAAAAATTAAAAAGAGGACATCACTGCTGGTATAGCAGAGATTTTGAAAACCACAAGCAAATATTATGAAAAATCATTTAAAAATTAGTGTTTTCAATGTATTAGTTTTGAAAGCATCAATAATTTTGAAGAATGTTATTCAAAACCACATATTAAATGCAATTTCTTAAATAAACACTTAAATTACCAAAATGAAATCAAGAATAAAATATCTAAATTAGACCTAGAACTTTTAAAGAAATCTTCTCTCTCCATCTCACCAGCTGTCTCTTTTTCAGTGTACATGCTAAGTAATCTTCGAGGCATAGATAATCCCAATTTTATACAAAATGTTCCAGAAAATAGAAAATGTTCCAGAAAATAGAAAAAAAAGAGACAGAATTCAGATTCATTTCATGAGGTTAAAATAATCTTGGTAGTAAGCCTTGAGAAGGACAACATAATAAAAAGAATTTATAGTGCAAATCTTTAATAAAACATTGCAGACTAAATGTTACATGGGAAGGTAGATAATCTCGGCAATGGAAAGATGATTTAATAATAAAAATATTTATCAATATAATTTACTGCATCAACAAATGAAAGATTAAACTCATACTCTTCTCAATAGATAGAGAAAAAGGATGTTTTAAAAATCAACAATCATTCTTAGTAAAAATTTTAGTAAATGAGATATAAACAAGAATTCCCTTATTTACATAAAGAATATCTACCCCAAACCTTTAGGAACTGTTATACTTAATGGCATAACATTAAAAGATTCTTTGGAGTTGGGAATAAAAAAAGATTGCACAATTATAGCTGCCTTAACATTGTATGAGAGGTTTTTAACCACAGTAAGAGAACATAAAGAAACAAACTATTTAAGGGCTAGACAGAAAAAAGGCCTTACTATTCTCAGAAAAAAAATATTGGTATTAGTACAGTCCAACAGAGCATCCTGCAATGAGGAAAAAGTTCTATATATCTTCACTGTCTAGAATGGTAGCCAGAAGCCATACATGGCTCTTGAGGACTTGAAATGGTACTTAACAAGATTAAGGAACTAAAGATTTTATTTTATCTAAGTTTAGTTTTAAGAAGCCACATACAGCTACAGGCTAGCTATTTAATAGCCCTGATCTATACAGATTATCCAAGATAATCTATAAACTTACAAGAATTAATTTTAAAAATTACCAGCTTTGCTAAGTATAAGATCAACATACACAAATCAATATGGTTTCTAAACTTTAATAATAACCAACTAGAAAAATTTTTTAAAATATACTTCATGCGGAGAAAAGAGAACACTTGTACATCATTGGTAGGAAAGTAAATTAGTACAACCATTATGGAAAACAGTATGAAGAGTCTTTTAAAAATCACAAATAGAACTACCACATGATCCAGCAATCCCGCTACTGGGTATATATGTCCAAAGGAAATTAAATCAGTTTGTTGAAGAAACATCTGTGTTCTCATGTTTTATTATACATTATCACAATACCTAAGACATAGAATTTATGTAAGTGTCCATTAACACCTATTAATCTTTAACTATATGAATAGATAAAGAAAATGTGATATGTGTGTGGAATACTATTCAGCCTTGTAAAAGAAGGAATCTTGACATTTGTGACAATATGGATGGACATGTTAAGTGAAATAAACCAGGCACAGAAAGACAAATATTGCATGATACCACTTCTATGTGGAATCTTAAAAAATCAAACTCATCGGCTCAGTGCCTGTGGCTCAACAGGCTAAGGCGCCAGCCACATACACCTGAGCTGGCGGGTTCGAATCCAGCCTGGGCCCGCCAAACAACAATGTCAGCTGCAAGCAAAAAATGGCCGGGCATTGTGGCGGGAGCCTGTAGTCTCAGCTACTTGGGAGGCAGAGGCAAGAGACTTGCTTGAGCCCAGGAATTGGAGGTTGCTGTGAGCTGTGATGCCATGGCACTCTATCCAGGGTGACAGCTTGAGGCTCTGTCTCAAAAAAAAAAAAAAAAAAATCAAACTCATTAGAAGCAAAGAGTGGAATGGTAGTTACCAGGGGCTGGCATGGCAGTGGGGGAAAGATTGGGCAGATATTGGTCAAAGGATACAAAATTTCAGTTAGACAAGAGATAAGCATTCAAGAGATCAATTATACTCAGGGGAGGGGGGAGAGGGTTGGGTGGTAGTGCTGGCTATTATTGATAACAATGTATTATATACTTGAAAATAACTAAAAGGCTAGATTTTAAGTATTTTTGCATACACAGAAGAATATCAGGTAATGTGTATGTTAATTAGCTCAATTTTTCCATTCTACAATGTATACTTATTTCAAAACATTGTATTATATTCCATAAATAGATGCAACTTTTATTTGTTAATTTTTAAATTAATTAAATTAATTTTTAAAACTTTAAAAGGTATAATTCACAATAGTAAAAAAAACTATAAGGTCCCTAGAAATATGTCTAACAAAGACATATATGACTAATACAAAGTAAATTGTAAAACCTTAGAGAGATGTGCAAATGTACACCCATAAAAGAAGAGCTATTTCGTGTTCATTGTCAGAAAATTCAATATTATAAAAATGTCAGTTCTATCTTTTATAATATTGAGTTTCTTGACTGCAAACATGAAATGGCTCTTTTTTTAATAGGTATATATTTTGTATATCTTACTAAGGTTTTACAACTTCCTTTGTGGTTTGGTCCAGAATAATATATAAATTCAATGTTATTCCAGTCAAAGTATCTATGGTGTATTTATGGAACTTGATACATTAATCATACAGAAAAATAAAAAGGCCAAAAATAACCAAGACTATATTGAAAAAAAATAAAGATAAAAGATATGAGAAAATAAAAAATATTTAGCAAGTGGTTATAATGAAAATATATATCATTAGTGCAAATTTGGACGCACAGATCAATGGAACTGAAAAGTCTAGACATAGAACCACATATATATGTGAGCTGGTATGTGATACAGATGTCATTAGAACAAGGAAAAATAAGATAGATTGGTCAAAAAGGCACTGGGACAATTAACTGTCTATTCTTCCAGACATAGGTAATAGACATCTACTTCACATTATGCACTCAAATAAATGTCAAATTGTGTCTCTTTAGAAACACAAATATGAAAAGCAAAACATTAAACCTT
Source organism: Perodicticus potto (assembly GCA_963574655.1). Lineage (NCBI taxonomy): Eukaryota > Metazoa > Chordata > Mammalia > Primates > Lorisidae > Perodicticus > Perodicticus potto. Next base: position 20,458 of record CAUYRH010039820.1, on the reverse strand, counting down.
AACAAGAAAACAGAAAATTTCCGTGGTGTCTGAGTTTAAAATAAATACCAATATCCTATAACCAAAGAAAAAGCAAAACATCCCAAAGAGAAATGTGCAGAAGATATGAGCAGGTGATTCATAGAGGAAGTAGCCTAACTGGAACTGATTAAAATCACTAGTGAAATTCTATTTTCTGTCAAATGAGCAAAAACATAAAAGTTGGATAGTGTCAAAGTTGAGTATGTGGAGAATGGAAATTCGTATGTCACTACTGATAGTACAAGTTCAAAAGTACTTTGGAGAGCAATTTTACAATACACATAGAGGTGAAGATGCACATACCATTTACCCAAGAACAGAAGTACAAATCTGTGAATGCCCGAACATGAGTAATAAGTGAATACCAAGAGGCAGGTAGGATTGAGTGAGGAGTTCTCTCTGATGTTTCTTTGTAGTGGAAAGTGCATTTGATAAAATTCTGTGAGACCATGAGTCTCTGATTCCCTCATCTGAAAGATGCAGGGGTCAGACAACAGAGACCATGTTATTCCAAAGCCGCTGTGTGAGGACAGTGGATTCCTCCACAGCTCCTACAGGCAAAGTATCTGTGGTCAGAATCAGCCAGGGCAATGCTAACAGCAGAGCCTTCTGGCCCATCATCTATTGGCGAACTGACAGCTCTTATCTCCATGTGACTCTTGGTCCAGAGCACCCTAGGCTTGGAGAGGCTGATGGCTTTGCAAAGAAGTAAGCTAGAAGAACCAAGGAGGGAAGACACAGACAAAGGGATTGTTGAGCCAGAAACAAGAGAGAGGAGTTATAGGATCTCTTAAGACCTACTCCCTATAGGTACTTCACTCTGAGCTGAAAAGGTTGTCTCTTGGAGAATCTAGAAAATAGAAGTAGTAGAAGAAAAATACGGTGCATAATCAGTATGTTCATCAGAGCCATGAATATACATGTTTCGCTGAAGCATCTCAAAACCCTGGTGGTACAAGAGGTTTCAATATAGATGATGAAAAATTCTAAAACTTCTGTTAAGTAGATCTTCTATAAAATGTCCCTACCATGTTCATGTCTGTTGTATATAATCATCTTTTGAGACCTCTAATGTTGGATGTATTTTAGACTATAAAATTAGTCAAGTTCTCTTGGGCTTTCACATAAAAGGAATTAATCCTCATCAAACAATGGTATATTGGGAATGACTGGAGTCAAGACATCAAACCCAGGGCTTGCATTCAAGGGCTAGTGACCTTGAGTGAGACTCTTAATTACAACACTTCTGTTTCTCCACCTGGCAAAATGGAATTGATCACCTTCCTTTCTCTTTCTCTTCCAGGAAAGATATAAATAAAAATGAGAATCTATATAAGCAAATGTTCTGTGTTCCTTGGAGCAAAAGAACAGTGAAAACCTGAGAGGGTTGTGTGTTCCCAGAGTGGGACAACTGGACTCCCAGTGGATGTGTCAGCCTGTGCCCCAGCTTCTCCACCAATGACAGGGGCCAGTGACATATGCCCACCCCCTATCTAGAACTGTCCTACCAGTAGCTGGAATTCTAAATACTGCGGTAGATTAAAGTTGATCTAGATCATGCCCTGCAAATTAGACATTTCCTTTAATCTGGCTTATTTTAAGAACTTCCCAAATTTTCTCTGAATGCTGACCATATATTCTTTGGTTTCAAAAGCTCCCTAAGACCTACTCCAAGATTTGAACACACTTTGTAATAATCTTTTTAAAGCCCCAGAATTTCTATAGCCAGTGTATTTGACTGAGGATCTTCCCAGAATGGAATGAAAAATGCTGTGATCCCCACAGGAAGTGGGAAACACTGCCCATTGCTTGAAATTTCTCACATATAGTTGACCATTCCCATACTGCCTCCCCTCCTGCAAGGCCCATTCTTATCACCTCCTATTCTGGTCAGGGTTCCAGGATAGCTCCTTTCTGTTTCCTTTTGGGGCACAGATCAAGGGTACTACTTTCCCCTGAAGTAGCTGCATTTTTTTTTTTTTTTTTACTATCATAGGTGACAAAAGGAATATCTCTAAAGTGGAAGCTTGGCAAGACGAGAAAGAATTTAGGGTCTTCCCACTACATGGAGAAGATGTTATCTATTCAAAAGTCTGGCCCTAGGAGGGTGTCATTCCACCTTGGAAGGAAATGTGGGTATTTGCCGATTGATTCACCTCTGTGTTTTCAGTAAGATGAGCTCAGTATCAAAGAGTCCTGAAAAGTTTGAAGAAAGAGGAAGATACATAGCATAGTAGGAGCAAACACAGACCCTGTGAAAAATGACTCAAAATGACTAGAGATGCTGAGAAGGTCTTCAGAGATTTCAATGCAAGACATGTTCACGGGGTCCTGTTGGTATTTATGCACAGCTCACCTGAAGCATGTCCAGGAAGAGACAAAGCAGCTGTTTTCAAATACCCACAAGGGTTCTCAAGCAGAATAGGAAGGGGCTCAAGGAGGGAAAGGGAGCTAGCATTTAATGAGCACTTTGTACATCAGAAACTTTACATGTAATATGTATTTAATTCTCACAAAAACACTATGAAGTGTTATCTCATTTTGAGAAAAGTGAGACTCACAGAGGAAGTTAAAGTCATCGGCCTGGAGCCTCACAATGCAGTTGAGTGATACAGCAGGAAGCAGGTGGGCAGTGGCAGTTCTCCTGGGGGTCTCTGTGCATCAGCAGCTTCTGTAGCTGGACATCCCCAGGCCTCAAGTGCAGGTGTAGGGGGCTCAGCAGTCTCCTGTCCTCTATGCTTGCCTTACACCTGTTCACCCACACTGAGCAGTCTTTTCTGCTTCAGAGAATGTAAAGACATAGGCTTCAGGGCATAAGTAAAGTCTGATTCCTCAGCCTGCCCCCCAGTTAAACCGGCATGCCAATAAGCAAAGAGCTGCTAACCCAGGGCTCCAAACCGTGGAAATGTTAAGGCACAGGGAGCCTGATTTAACCATACAGGACATTCCCCCAAAGGAGTCCAGCAATGGATGAAGAATGGTAAGGAGAGCATAGGCTTTAGAATTAGAAAGAATCCCAGTTCGATGCTTTCCTGGTTTGGGCCAGCTACTCCATTTTTTTGAATCCTCACTTTCTCCAACTGTTTATGGGTGATAATAAAGCCTTCCTAATGGCAACTATTATAAGGATTAAACAAATGTATTTAAATGACCTAAAATATGTTAGGTACTTAACACATGCTCACACTATGTGTGCAGCTCAAAGCTTTGAAACCTTTACTCTGTGATAGGAAAGATGCATTGCAAACTTAATCCTGACACTAGGAAAGGTGAAAGGCCTACCTATCCCAATGTCTAAATGGTCAAATCAGAGCTCTGATTTGGCTTATGACTTGATTATTTTTGGTTTTAGTGTAGTTTAAAGATAATTTTTCATGGACCTTTCTTCCCTTAATGCTACCAGTAGGCCTTACCAGTCATTTACACAATAGTATGAATGAGTTTGAGATGATTCCTCTTAAGAGCAGCTTTGGAAGGTGGGGAATGGTACTGGACGGCCAAGGTCAAGGGAAAAATCAATAAACTGGTTAGTCCTGCATATACTCAGCTCTCTTTCTAAAGTTCTCTTTCCCCATGTCTTATCGATATCTAAAGTTTCTACTAGAAAAAGCAAAGCAAAATGTACATTTTCTCACAAAGCAATGACTTTCTATAACCTTTGAGCAAAACCATGTAAATTTATTGGGGGAAAAAATATTGTGTTTGTGCAGAAACTTCTTATTTACACATCCCCATAAGCTACAACAAAATTGAAGATTATAATCACAATGACAGATTTCATCAGGGTTCGCTTTGGAAAATAAATGTACAGTACAAATTGATTCTTTTAGGAAAGAAAGAATTTACTTCAAAGACACAAAGTTTAATTTTTTGACATGCAATATTGAGATATTATTTCTTTAGCCCCCCCCCCCCCACATTGAATATTGGGGAAGACCTGCTACCAGACGCCTGAACGGAGAACAACTTTCCCCCTCTCAATTCAGAAAGCATGGGAGTGTGAAACAGGTTCTCCTTAAGAAATAAAGAGGGGTTTCAATGTTTCAGTTGCCAAAAAAAAAAAAAATGTTTAGTTCACTTCCTTCTCTTTATTTTCTGCAGAGCACTAAGAATTGTAACTGAATTTGCTTCACTTTTCCGTACCACAGGTCACATGAGGCTGAAATCAGTCTGTGGTGACAATTGCTCTCCTCTTTGGGGACAAACTGTCAAGTAATACGACATAAGTGTCTCAGACCTGTCTATAAGTCCCCGAAGACACCTGAGTGAATTAGATAAGAAGAATCTCCCAGAGACCAGAAAATTTTTGACTCTATTTTCATGTTATACTAATTCAATATTTTGAGTTTACATTCGCTTCTCAATCTTGGCTTCACTGACAAATTCTAAACTTATTCTTCTAAATTAATACGTATTTATTCTATGCAAAGAACTTTTAATGTATAAAGTTTATGGACAATTCTCTATAACCTTAAGAAAAATTAATTTACAACTGAAGTAGGAAATCTTTGAGCATATTTTTTAATATATAAAAAATGTTGAAATCAATAGTTGCCACATAATAATAATTTTCTATTTACAAATGGGGTAGCTCTAGCTATTCACAAAAGGTCTGGCTCCAGGATCCAGAGAACACTAGAATGTACTCAGGTTAAAGCCCATAGCCTGTACCACTTAAGCAAACTTTCCAGTCTTTGTTTGTTTGTTTGTTTTCATTTGGTTTTTCAGTCTTTTGTTAATAGCTAAGTAAATCTCTGGACAAATTCTTGAGAAGTTCTTAGAATCACTCCCTCATTTAGAGCTAGAAGGTTCTTGTAATTATCTAATTAAAGATCTTTAGAGATTACGTTGAGTTAAAGAGAGGGAAAAAAATAATGCAAAACCAAAGCCGGACTATTGCATATTACATTACTTCCACCTATGTGCAATCTCTTGTTAAAAGTCAAGGGATCTGATGACACAGTCTTTGCCAAGCACTTGTCGTATTGACCTGTTTCTTGTCATCCACGTTTATTGACGGTTGATGTTTACTTCGGGTGACAGAGTTGCCCCAGTGCATGGGGAAATTAAGCAAGGTACAATCAATTCATCAAAACTATTCCTAACCATTGATTTCTAAATCATAAAGCCATTTTAGAGTCTGAGTAAAAAAATACCTGAAATGAGGCAAGTTCTTCACTTCACTCCCCCTCTGTCCCCATCAGCTTTTGTGGATAAATGCATTGAGTAAATGAAAACTTAATATTATGGCCACCAAATAGCCAAAAGCCTCTAGTAACTTGCTGCTTCCTGAAAGAGATGAATCGGATAGCTAACTCACACTGAACCAAAACAAAACTCTCTACGACCAGTTTGGCAACTAGAGAGGCATTATTGGGTCTGAATTTAGGAAATTAGGAAGTACTTACGATCATGATGAATGTGCCCAAGAACTCGGCAAGTATTTCTTTCGCTAAGCTGCTCTTTAAGGCCAGTCTCTGCTTGAAGCTTTTCCTCTTCTCTCCCTTCTCCGGCTGCATCTTGAGGCTTCTTGGAGGACTACTGTTTCCACTAACACCTGCCTGTTCTGGTCCCCACCTTCACATGAACATGAAAATGGAAGTTTTGACAACTGCTCACGGGATTCCTGGAGATGTCTGGTGAGATTCTTGGACTGTGTAAGTGCTGTCCCAATTACAGGCTGTGACTTAATCCTCTTCTGGTGGAACTATCATTCTCTGTTCGCTGCTATTTGTTTGAATTCTCAAGTTAGAACCTGAAATCCCCCAAACGAGCCTTTTTGTGCCTGATAGATTAATCATTACCTTTATTCTCAAGGTATTTTTTTCTGTTTTTTTTCCCCCCCTGAGAGATGAGAAAAGAGATGTGCTGGTTGTGTTGCCAAACCACAGTGATGGGCCCTGGTCCAAAAGAGATTTACATGTTACACAATTGCAGGCCTCTGATTTTTTTTGTTTTCCCCATTCGGAAGTGGGTGGTTGGGGTGTAGTTCGCAATTGTCAAATCAGGTATAGATACCTCCAGTGTAAACATTCTTTTCTGCAGAAAGCTTTTATGCAAACTGGAGAATTTGAAGAAAATATAGATTTATCGTCCTACAAGGTTAATCAGTCTTGTTTTCTTCCAGTATCAGTTCAGTGACTTCATGACACCACTCTGAAATTGCTAAGAACCACTGTGACCATCCTAGAGATGGGAGAAATCAACACACAGAGAGACCATTGCAAGCTTCACACTGCAAGTCTATAGGACAGCATGGGGGACGGGGTCACCTTCTCATTACTGAAACTGGACTTTGTCTGCTGAGGACAGTTGACAGCCAAAAATTGGATAGATCAAGGAGTCAACTTCTTGAATTTCTTTTGAAGAGGATTCCAGCTTAACAACAAGTTACTTCTCATCATTAACCATGAGACATTTACGGAAAATACATTGAAAATAAACAACAGCAGCTTGAAAGTCTGTGCTTCATGGAGATAACTGAGCTAGGAAGAGATCAATCTGAGTACACATGATTCCAATTAAATAAGGAAGGGGATCAATATACCTAACCAAGGCTCCTAGGTCATTGCATTTACATTTGATGAACTAACATGCCTGCATGCAACAAACTGTTTGGGATTAGCTTCTTGTTCTGCCAAATATTCAAGCCTTGTTTTTCAAAACTGGTTTGCCTGAAGAAATAGATTACTAAGGCAGTCCCATGGAATTAGTACCCACGTGGTATTCTTCCTCCCAACCCTCCCACAGAGAAGCCAGATCTGTTTCAGGCCCTCCCCTTCCTTTGCAGGAGACTCTCAGTCATTTCCAGCTGGGGAGATAGGTGGGAAAGGAGGGCGGAGAGGATGTGAAGAAAACAGCTGGTAAGAGTCCAAGGGCAGAAGGTGACATTTAATCTGGACATGAAATTTAGAATTTAGATCTAAAAAAGTTATAACTTGCCCACACTATTGCAGAACCAGGACAAACCCCCAGAAATCTGGCTTTAACTCTTGGTTAAACTATCAGGGATACCATCGTCTGGAAGGGTTAGCTAATGACTACACTACTTCCAAGTCCCAGTGGATGGACCAGAGAAACAGGCCTTTATTAATGTGACTACAACTAATAACAACACACAAGAGTGTATTCTCTGGTCTCTTCATTTGCTCATCTAACAACTATTTATTGCATACTTATTATGTGCCAAACACCACACTTAGCAAAAGCACACAGAGTTCTTGCCCTTCTCAGAGCCTGGAGCTGAGTGAGGGAGTCAGACCTAAGTGAAACAATCTCACAGTTGCAAAAATAAAATCACAACTGAAATTTATGCTATAAAGATGGGGGCCAGGCCTGGTATGTTGGCTTATGCCTGTAATTTTTAGCACTCTGGGAGGCTGGACCAAGAGGATCCCTTGAACTCAGTAGTTCGAGACCAGTCTGAGCAGGAGAGAGACCTTGCCTCTACCAAAAAATAGAAAAAAAATAATTAGCTGGGTGTTGTGATGGGAGCCTGCAGTCCCAGCTCCTTGGGAGGCTGAGGCAGGAGGATTGCTTAAACACAGTTTGAGGTTGCTGGGAGGAAGGCTGATGCCATGGCACTCTAGCCTGAGCAACAGAATGAGCAAATTAACAAACAAACAAAAGATGGGGCTATAGGTCATTGAGCAAATATGCAAAGGGATTTCACCTTGTCAGAAAGCTATCCAATAGCTTCTTCAAGAACATCGTATCTGAGCTGAGATGAGAAGGGAGTATAAGGGTTAAATCCATGAGGTGGGGAAGGATGTACATGTAGAAAGGCTTTAGTGGAGGCTGGGGGGTGGGGGAGGGAGCAGCATAGAATGATGCATATCAAGGAATGAGAGAAACCCACTGTGATTAGCTCCCAGAGAGAGCGAAGGAATACAGCACATAAGATGAGCCCAGAGCCACGGGCAGGGTCAGACCATACTGAACCTTGTTGTAAGGAGTGTTTAGGGCTAAAAGCATAATAAGTCATAGAAGTGGTTTAAGCAGTAATATGACATTATCTGATTTGAGTTTTGGAAAGATTGTCTTAGCTGTGTTGTGGAGAGTAGATTGGAGGGAATCTGGAACAGGCATAGGTAGACCCATTCTGAGATTGGACAGAAGGTTGCTTTGACAATGCAGAAATGGAAGATTCAAGAAGTCTTTTACATGTAGTATCTTCAGGTCAGAAGGACTTGGTGGATTAGATGTGGGAGATGAGGGAAGGGGACTCATCGAGGTTGGTTCCTGGGTTCCTGGCTTTCTCAGGAAGGTAGTGCTAAGCCCTGAGAGAGGAAATCCTGGAAGATGGCAGTGGAAGATCGTGAATTCTGCTTGTGCAAAAGTGAGCCTCAGGGGCTTCTGGGAGATGACAGGGGTCCAGATACAAAGGGAATGTCTGTGTGTTCACAGAGGTGATAACTGAAGTTGGGATTAAAAAGGAGTTTCCCTGGGAGAGAAAAGAGCAGAGACTGAGCCTGAGGCACTGAACATTTCGTGCTTAGATAGAGGAGGATGAAACCTTTATTTGTTTTACTCTTCAAGTGACAGTCATGCTTCTTAACTTCATCATCGTGAATTGCTCATTATCAATCATAATCCACTCAATTCCCCTGGCAGCCACCAAACAAAATATTCAAAAGCAGCCTAAGAAGGTAAGCATCCCTCTCTTCATCCATCTAGTAGGAGGCCTTTGTAGAAATATCCTAACTTCAAAGTTCTAATTGGAAGCATGGAGCTGCTTAATTTCTTTCATTCATTCATACAGAAAAATCTTTAATTGAGTATTCACCATGTGTCAGGCACAGGGTTAAGTAGTAGGGGGGTAAAAATGAGGAAGACAGATCTATACTATTAAGGAATTCATAGTCCAAGGGACAAGGACCTCCAAATCAATACACCATATAATAAAATAGTGAGCAAGATACTGAACCAAAATTCCAGCTATCAACACAAGGTCATCAGAGAAGTCATTCTTCATTTGCCAATGAGTTGACAAAGTTTGTTGTCAATAATTCTAACACTGATGCGCTCTTCTGGATGCACCGCCATGTTGAATTTCCAGGGCTGGCCTAAGCAGCTCTTTTAGTTCTCCCTGACTCTTTACCTCCTAACATTTTCTTTTTTCCTAACAATCTCATTTCTGTCTGTCTGGTTTTGTCCTGAGTGATCATCTGTGCTTGCACTCGTGGCATCCCAGGACAGAAGCCTGTGTTCCTAAGGGTGACCACCTCACCCTCTGGCTTCATTTCCCCAACCTCTCCTACTGTGGCCACCTTCACTGTAGTTCAGAAGTCCCTTTGCACGGCCACTACTGGGACACACTGGACTGTTTCTCTTTCAGAATCTTTAATAGGAAGACTTGTCTCACTGAATAACTTCCAGTTCTCACACTTCATCCACTCACCAACTTTCTCAAATCTTCTTGTGACCCTCCTCATGAATTCCAATCCCTGTCCACCTAGTTCTTGCCTCGTGATTGCCCAAGCAGCTAATGAAGCACTCACCAACATCTCTGGTTCCACCGACCCATTATTTTATACCCACGCTGCCAAAGCCCAACTCTGAATACACTTGGTCATCTATTTTTCTCAGATATTCTCTCAGGTTGCTAAGTGACGCTGAAGAAATCATATAAAAATATGTCATATAAATATTGATCCTATCACAGGTAACTGTGGTAAAGCATCAGTCATGGCCCCATATCCTTAGTTCCTTTGACTTCAAAGGTTTCAGACTTTAATGTGCTGTAGAATCACCCTCCCTTGGAAATCCTGATGCCCTAGATCTGGGTTGGTGCCCAGGAATCTCACAAACATACTTGATGATTCAGATCCCGTGTCTTATTTCACTCTCTACTACAATAGCCATAGGCCTCTCTGTGCCTTCCAGCTCACAGTCACAATCCTCCCACTTGGCTGGTTGTTTTTTTCTCCCAATCTGTCCAGGATAACAAATAAAGTTCATTGGCTATAATTCCTTTCATGTCTCTCCTGCTCAAAAACTTGCCTTAGTTCTATATATGTTGTCCTCCGTTCCTTTCTTCTCCCTAAAATTAGCCCCATGCTGGTATTCTGTTCTAGCCCCTCTGGACCTTGGCCAATCAACAGTCACCTCTCTTTCCAATATTGGCTTTTTCTCAGGGGCTAAAACAAGATCAGTTCTCTCTTATGCTGAAAACTATTCCTTCAGAGTTGTTCACTTCAAATTACCATTTCATCTGTCTCCTCTACTTTCTTTCTTTTCCTTTTGAGGAAGACATAAACTTTTCCCCTTGAGTATAAAACTGTATTAAACGGTGAAAAGTCACAAGTATTTAAATTAAAATGTTAAATTCCTCATAGCCTCTGCCCTCAGAAATAAACACTGTGGACAGATTGAAATATCCTCTGCAGAATTTTTTCAATAGTTCTATATAAATATTTGTTCTTTTTCCCTTCTAGAAGTGATGTTATGTTCATTTACAATATTAAATTTTTTCCCCAATTAAAATGTTCTGTTCATCTTTCTATGCCAATGTGTCAGTTGTCATTTTAATGACTGTATAATATTCCCTTTTACAAATTTTTCATAATTTGAACAAGCTCCTTCAGATAAACAACTGGTTATTTCCGATCTCCTCCAATAAAACAACATTTAAAGAGCATCCTTAGGTGTATCTTTGACTCTATCTCTTAGCACAACTACCTAGAGTTGAATTACTGGTCAGAGAGTATGTGTATTTGAAATGTTTAAAATGCCAGTTTCTCCCACTTTACATCTTTTGTATTAACCTGGATTGAGTTGGAATGTATTCTTCTAAGTAAATCATCACAAGAGTGGAGAAGCAAGAATCCAATGCACTCAATTCTAATACGAAGGCTGTAGATGATCTAATACAAGGTGGGGGGAGTTGGGGAATGAGGGAGCAGGGAGAGGAGAGGAGGGAGGGGGTTGGGGGTTCAAGGTGGATGGCACACTTCTTGGGGGTAGGACACAATTATAAGAGGGACTTTACCTAATAAATGCAAACAGTGTAACCTAATTCTTTGTACCCTCAATGAATCCCAAACAATAAAAATAAATAAACAAATACAATGCCTGTTTCTCCTAATATTTCTCTTAATATTGGGTAATGTAAATGTCTTCAATCTTTCCCAAAACACTTTAAAAAAAACAACATTGGTTTTATTCTAGTTTCTCACTGATCATGGCAAGCAGAATTCTTTATTCTGTATATATATTTTCTATCTGCCAGCCCTAATGAAATTACTTTTATTTTATTTTATTTTATTATTTATTTATTTTTTTTTGTAGTTTTTGGCCAGGGCTGGGATTGAACCTGCCACCTAGCATATGGGGCTGGTGCCCTACTCCTTTAAGCCACAGGTGCTGCCCCAAATTACTTTTAGTTTTAAATATGTTTCTACCACAGTGAACATTGTTAGTTGCCTCCTTAGCATCTATTAAACCCTATTTCTAATAGTAACAAATTTGCATTTGGAGATCCACATTTTCCCTATGCTACTATGGGCTTTGGGTAGAAGACTGACCATTCTTAAGTCCAAGGGTAAATACTGACTAGTCTAAGTCTATAAGAATTAATTTCCCTCTCTTGAAACCATACCTGGTTTGGGAAAAATAATGTGCATTAATTTGGGGCCAATGAAATTTGATAAGAGGCTTACTAGGGCTTTGGAAAGGAGTTCCTCACATCTGTGAAACCATGTAGCTATTAAAGACAGTCATCCCTTAACCTTGGATATACAAGGGGGTGTGGAGGACTATCCTTCTAATAAACCTGGTAACAGAAACTAGCAGAAGCTGAAAACAGGACATACCTGCATTGTTGATGACATCACTAAATTCCTGGATCTATTAACCCTGAGGTTCACTCCTCCTTTGGGCTTGCAGTTATGTAAACTAAGTCAGTTTGAATGTGATTTCTGTTTTAACATGAAAAATCCTTAACTGGTTTGATTATCTCCAATTTTTGAGGTAGACTATAATATGAACCATAATTGTCTTTTCACCTCTTCCGTTTTAGTACTTTTTTTTATTATTTCTTTTCCTTGTCTTATTGCATTGGCTAAAACCATTACAAAGATATTAAATCATAATAATGAAAACAAGCATCCTTGTATTGTTTCTGAAGTCAAAAGCAATGCTTATTATGTTTTATGTTTCCAATTGTCATGCTAAGAATTTTTTGTTATTGTTGTAATTAGTAAGATTGTTATTACTTAAACATGAATAGATGTTCTATTTTATCAAATGCCTTTTGAATATTTAATGAGAATTCATTTCAAAAACTTCTGTTTTTATTTATGTCATTAATAATCAATATTGCATTTTAAGTGTTCCTTTGTTGAACCAGTCTTGCATTCCTGAATAGGCCCGTACTTGGTAGAGACATGCATATACATATGCAGTTACATTTAATTTTCCAATATTTATTTTTAAACTTTTTTTGCTTAGATATTCATAAGTAAAACTATAAAAGGATAATCCATATTTGTATATCTTATAGAATAATTTAAGTAACCTAAGAATTACCTATTCCATAAAAGTTTATGGCTTCTCTTTATATATAAATATGAGCCAAGCTCCTCTTTGGGTAGTAAAACTTTGAGAATATTTTCATATCTACTATAATTAGTATTATCTATACGTCCTATGTTGTTTATGTTTCCCTATAAATTGTTCTGTTTAATCTAGAACTTCAAAATTATTAATACAGATGTAGTAAAGCATCCTTTTTTCATTTCAAATGTTAGCTATTTTTATTTTACTCTTTTTCCTTCTTGGTCTTAATTGCCAAAAGTGTATCATTTTTATTATTTTTGTAAAAACATGCCTTGATTTTATTTGCTAATTACAGTTTTTATTTTATTTAAGATCATCTAATTTCTGATTATCCTTAGTTAATACATTTCTCTTGATTTAATTTTATTTCTTCTATTTTTCTTATTCTTTCTCAGAGTTCATTGCTTTATTGATTTATTTCTATTTTTATTGTAAAAGTTATTAAGAGAACTTCTTTAGTACATTGTTTCATTGTTGATAATTCTTAGAGATTCTATAATTTCTGTTTTGATTTCCCTTAGACAAAATAGTTGTCAGTGTAATTTTTAAAGACAGTATCAAAGAAAATTTTATTAATATCTACCTTTACTGCAGAATATTCTGAGATTATATTCTCTCAGATTTTAACTTTTTAGAATGCATTGAAATGTTATTATAGTCTAATATATATGATCAAGGTTTTTACTGCTCTGTAAACCTTTAAAGGATAGCTTTGCATTGCACACAGTTATATATTCACATAATCAAGATTAATTAAGTAATTGTTTTAAAGAGGAGACGTTAAGGTTTCACTTACATGCTAGAGATAGAGAAATTTTAGCAGGATACATTTTCATATTAGACCAGTGATTTGATTAGTTACACACTGATACCTTCCAAGGAAGATTGCTTAATTATTTTCTGAAGAGAGATAGTGATCTAAAGTTGTTTTATCTCTGGTGTCCTTAGGTCTTCCTAATTACAATAGAACCTCCATAGTTGACCATCTCCCTCCATTGACCACCTCCATACGTTGACCTATTTTTCACAGATCAGACATGTATCACATGTACATATCAGTACGGTAAGCCTAGTTCCTCATATTGACCATATTTTTATGTAGACCAGTGGTCAATTTACAGAGGTTCTACTGTATTTAGGAAGGCACAAGTTGCAGCTACACACCATGTGACTCAGGTCACAAAGCAACATTCCTCTCAAGGCTCAGAATAGTTTAAATTTCCAACAGGTTTAATTTTAGAGTATTTAATTTCACATTGCTAAACTAGCCCCCACTATCATTAGGTGAAATTGTTAGGTGAAATTCCTGTTACAGACTCCTTTATGCATATATACACACTCACACACATATATATACATATACAAATACATATGAATGTGTGTGTGTGTGTGTATAAATGTAGAAGGTGCCAAAAAAGCATACACATTTTAAGAAAGGAAAAAACTGTATTAAAAATTTAATACTTAATATATACCAATAACAAAAGATGAATACTAGTCACGTTGAGTACCTCTTGTAGGTGCAGAAGTCAAATGTGACTTGAGCATTACAAATTTAATACAGTTTTCTCCTTTTCTTAAAATGTGTATACATTTTTTTTGCAACCTCTGTATATGTGTAATGCACCTTCTACTCATCATTGCTCAAGCACAATGGAGAAATCCCATTTTGACAAAAATGAAAGAAGATATTTGTCTTATGGATGGATCTTTGCTCAATTTTTCCTAATTTCTTTATGATTAGGATATTTTATAGAACAAACACACTAAAATTTGGGGCAAGTTTCCTTAGGTAGAATTGCAGCTGTCTATGAGAGTGAGGCTGAGGCCAAGGGTTTGGTGTTGACCACTTGACCTGCGTGTACTCCACAGCCCCAGCCATGTGAGTCTCTCAGTCACACCAGCTGATCACACAGGCTAGGAGTGATCTAGTGCAAAGTCAAATACAGAACTGCAAAAACACAAAACCCTTTGCCCCGCTGATGGGCATTAGCAACAACCACATACAGACAGTTTGTATTATAGCTGTAACATTAGCATTTTAGGAGCCAAAATTACTAACTAAGTTGGGAATCAAGGTGAAAAATCACATATCCCACACATTAATGATAGAATAAAAAAATCTAGGGCTTCCATTCCCTGTATGTCCATGCACTTTCCCACTCCCACCCACACTCCACTAGGAAGGATGCTCAACACAATCTCTTGACAAAGACACTAAAGACCTCCACATCTCTCAGCAATTGGAATAGGAGTCCATTGCTTGCTTTTTGAGCTTTGCCAGTAGAATGCCCCAAATACCTACTGGTTGTTGTGTATTAACCCAGGGTGCTTTCCATATATAGTCCTGAGAATCTGGAAATTCCTTCTTATAACTTGTGTATTAACCCAGGGTGCTTTCCATACATAGTCCTGAGAATCTGGGAATTCCTTCTTATAACTATCACTCTTTCAACTTAGTTCTGTCACTTAGTTCTATGAAAGTGCTAGCTCAGAAGGTTCTCCTTCCAGAAGCTACTCTACAAATTACAATTCCAGCTGCTCCTGTATGTACAGAGGACACAAAAATCAGGTTTTAGAGCTCTTTTCATGATAACCCTCTTCTAACTTTGTATTTGTTGTAACACGAAGGAAAGAAACAGCAATGGTCACTAATCCGCTTCTAAGTTAAATGACCTTATCTTCAGAGAAGACGTGCCATCCTTCTCTCAAGAACATCCTGTGTTATCCAGGGACTTCTAGGAGACATTGAGGCACAAGTGCAAGAGAAGCTTTCCTCATCTCCTGAAATGAGCAAGGGTTATATTATTATAATAAAAAGTTAACTTGCTAGCCAGTGAAAATATGCTATGATGGCTTTTAGAAAATTAAAAACAGAATTACATTTCTTCAAATGGAACTTTATCTAAGAACTCATTGCAGAATATGCTCCTGGCACCAGAACCCATGCTCCTGGTAGTGAGTTAAAGGCATGTCTTTATATGCCATATTTCTCAATGAAAGTATGCTTTCAAAAGCATCTTGAAACATCTTCTTGTAATACAAAGAATTTAGAGACTTTGACGATGTCTACTTAGATAGACCTTTTGTAGATTAATCTCCAAATAATTAATCAAATTTCCAAAAAACTGAGTGGCTTTGGTAGTTGAACTGATAAAAATAACTAATCAGTTAATGATCATATGAGTAGTAGGGAAAATTTAAAATCAGTCCTATCTTGACTGAACAATCTGACTTGAACAAAGTCTTGGCTGCTGTGTGCTCACCAAAGGGCTCCTTAACTCTGTGACTCCCATGTCCTCAATGATCTGAGTTCATTGATCTTTTGGGTACAAAGATGAAGATCACCTGTTTGCCCAAATATTTGCTCAGAGAGAATTTGTTCAAGGGAAAGTGAGTTGACTAAAGGAAGCAAGGTCACTTTTATTTTTGTTTGTTTTGTTTGTTTCATGATATCAAAGAGACTGTTGAAATTTTGTATGCTACTAAAGGACATGAAGAAAACAGCGCAATGTATTTGAAATAAACTGGAAGTCAACAGCAGTTTTCAAAGGAGCATTTTATCTATAATTTTAAAATATTTATTATATTTGGTACATGGAAAGAGATAAAGTGATGTCCTGCAAGTGGTTTAATCTACCATCTTCAAGCCTATTGACTGGGCATCTTGTCTATATTCTGACATATTGTTCTTATCCATATTGATGTGGTTCAGTTAAGTAAACAATTTTTGAGTATATGAGTGCTTAACATGCCTTAGGTCCGAGGTACAGGAAGGATAAGTGAAGAGCAAAATAATCTCAACCTAGTTAAGAAATCATATAATGTTGGTAAATTTGGTAAATGTATAAAATGTCTATTTTATCAAATATCCCCGGGTGAGATTGAAACAGAGATTAAGACTAGCTAGTTGACAAGTAGTTGACAAGTTTTCAAATAAACTGATATGACATTATTTGCTTTTCTGCAGAGAAATTCACAAGATCACAGAATTTTAGGTCTTAACACAATGTAACCCAATCACTTTGTCATAAATAAGGCTAAGTGACTTCCCTCGAGTTAGCTCATGGTGTTGGGGCAGTATTGTAATTCTAGAAGAGAGACTCCTAATTCCCAGTCTATGTCCTTTCCCTAGAATGTGTTGTCCCTCCTTGTTCTGCCACTAGTCTCACTCATGCACGTTGGGGGCCTTATGGTCAAAAGTCTGGTTGGAAAGAGGAGCTGGAAAACGTGCCTTGGTGTTGTGTTACCTGCCCTATTAACTGAGGGAAAAGTTTTGTGAAGATACTTTACATAGGATTTTTAAAAATTGCAATAATACACATTAAAAACAGGCTCATTGTAGTTAAATTTAGGGAGGCTGTAAGAAGGTGATGGAGATTAGAGATTTCTAAAGTCCCCCCGGCTAGCTCTTGGTGCCACGATGGCTTATGGAATATAATATGTCATTTAATTTGCATGCAGTTGGATTATGTGAACTCTTAGTATTATATGTAATATTTCTAGAACTTTTTGCTCCTAAAAAGATGTTAATTTGACAGGCTAAGTCCTTATCAAAGAAGATTGGTTCTTTTTGTTTTTTATTTGTTTATTTATTTTTTAGTGTAATCAACTTGGAGCCAGGATATTGTCTTCAGCTTCACGGATCTGGCAACTTAATTTTGCTTCATTGTCCAAATTTAACAAAGTCCCAGAGAAATGATACATATTACCAAATTCACTACCCACTCACTGACTAATAAACATGGTACCTCTTTATTAATTTCCAAGGAGAAAAACATCCGTGTTGCCCCTGTTGCTAATCAGTACATGCATCTCTCAGCAGTGACCGGTCTGCCAGAGAAGCCTCATTACTCTTGGGAAATTGGAAAACATGGGTTAGAACAGAGGGAATTAGCTGCCTTGACCACTCATTGTTGTAATCGAACTGCTCCTTCCACCCATAGACTGGCTCTCTTCAGGAAAGAATTTGCTTCACATCGCACACTTGGGGATCCTTTCTCCAGGTTCCACATCCCCTTGCACTTGATAACTCCATCATGTGGCTCCATTTCATATTCCCCTCAACTGGGTTTCACCTTTCAGTTCCTCTGCTTTGGGACTGATATTTCTTTATATGGTCCTCCAGTTTTCAACTTGACTTTCACTCCCAGCTTCTGCCCTTCAGCTAATTCTTGGCACCGTCCCTACCCATCCCAACATCTCACCTAGCAATCAGAATGCTTCTGTAAAGGGAAGTCTAGGACCTCACCCTCCACCCCTCTCCAGACAGTAACCTGATTGGTGTACCTTTGTCTACTGTGCTGTTTCTACTGTTCAGATCTATCCATGGAAGGAACCAGAACATTGTGTTCAGTGGTCATGACTTCATCACCCAGAGAGAGAATTTTATTACTCTTGAGAGAGTGAGAGAGAGAGGTGTACAGAATTGAGTTGGAAGGTCCCAGAGTTAGAAAGCCGGGGTTTCCCTTTTTCTTTCACCACTCAATAGTTTGGTCAAGCTGTGGAACCTTGAGAAAGTTATTAACTGCTTTGTGCCTCAGTTTCCTCATTTGCAGAAAGGGAAGTATAACAGGTCATCCTTCATAGAACTGCTCTGAGGAGTAAATTATTTCCCATAACCTAATGCATACGACACACAGGAAGCACACCATACTTGTTAGTCTTCTTTGTTGATACTTTTTCTAGCTTTCAAGCAGCCCCTTGCCTTTAGGACAGCACCATGACCTCAGATGTTGCACAATACAAGCGAGTGGGTGATAGTTTCAGAGTAACACCCTCTTGATCTGATACACAAGTAGATTAGATGAGGCAGATGTGATTGCAAGAGGAGCACATTTATATAACACCTCCAGGGTGTACCACTTAGCAGCTGCCTAATCACAGGGACAGCAGCCAGTGCCTGTGGAGCACTTTCTATGGGCCAGTCACCACGCAAACTGCTTTATGAATATTGTTTTGTAATCTTTTATGTGATGGTCAGCCAGGTGTGGCCACAAGAGGAGATACAGGAAAGGCTTGGGAATAAACAAAATTGATTACACTCACAGGTGCCCGCGACAGGAGGCTTGTTAGCACACCAGGCCTCCCCACACAGGGCTGCGTGGGAAAGACAGTTAGGTGGTTGGGGGCAGAAGACAGGAATCGGGGGACGGTTTAGGTCTTTATTGGGATTCCCAAAAGAAGGGAATGTCAGGACAAGGTGAACAATTTAGGATTTGACAGCTAGTTTGATCATTTCAATGGGTTTGGGGTTATAAGGGTAGTCTAGGTTGCCCGGCGCTTAGCCGTGAGGTGATTAAGACAGAGGAATAGTAGAACAGATAAAGAAGGTGGGACTCTGGGATGGTTAGTTCCTATACCAAAGACATGCTCCTCACTGTGCCTTTGTGAATCTTCAAGAATTGCCTAACCCTGAGAGGAGCGGTCTATCCCCAGCCAGAAAGGTTTTCTTAAATTATTAAAATGCTATCATGGACAGAGGGGAGATGTGCATTCCTCACCCTGAAAATAAGGAAACTGGGTTTCCTGGCACTAGGATATTTGCCTGGACCGGCAGGAGGATAGTTCTGATTTGAACCGAGGTCTTCCTGGTTCCAGAGTGCACACTTCTCCAGAATGCTCTATTCTTTCCCTCATAACGTTTAGAGTGACCCTTTCCTTGAGCTGTCTGCACGTTGTAGGGGTACATTAGAATAGACTCCTGAAATAATGACATTCACCTCATTATCCATGATCAAGTCAGAACAGATGTCTGGGATTTTCTGGGACAGGTCTGATTGTAACTTTTGTCACTATGCTGTCCTATGCTTTGTTTATTTTGCTTCTGTTGTTGTTTTTATCATTGTTACTTTGGCCCCATCTGAACATCCTCTGACTGAAGACCAACATATTAATCTCAGAGTTAGTGAATTCTTAACCTAGAGTCCCTAGATTCCCCTCCTCCTAGGAAGGTAACTGGTTTGGGAGTTGAACCTCAGGAATGGATTATTATATTGATTTAGAGGACTTGATGGCTACAGATTGGGGGCCCCATCCTTACGCCTACCTCTGCAGTGTGGCAGCCTTGATGACCAACTTCCACTTCCTTCTCTGCCTGTGCTCACTTCCTTGCCGGGAAGAGAGCCCACCCAGATCTGTCTGTGACCTCTCGCTCATTCGCTCACATTTCCCTAAAAGCCTGAGCTCTAGCCTCTGGACTTTCTCATCCATGAGTGTTCCTCCTGCAGATCCTAAATCCTCAGGTGAACTGACTTTTTATCCCGACCTCATGTGGCTGCCTTTGTATCAGCAGCTCTACCCTCCATCTTTTCCTTGCATGAACTTTCTTGTCTTCCCACCTTCTTCATCTCTTTTAGAATATCCGATTCTCTTAGTCTCTTAGGTTTGAAATCTTGGAGTTATCTTTATCTTTATACTGCATAGTTAGACTTCTACCTTAATATCTCTTAATTCACACTATCCTGACCTATCTTGCTGACACAGACTTAATTTCTTTCATTATGTGTACTAAGTATTAAAATAACCTGTCAACTCCAGGTTTTCTTTTTTAACCTGAGAATTAAATGCACACTAGGAGGTCCAAAGAGGAGCTTTAGTGGGTTTATAAAACCTCTGGAAAACCTCCCTCTTAAAAGAACACTTGTGATTATAATGGCCCCAATCAGGAATCCAGAATACTGTCCCCACTTCCAGGTCCTTAACTTAATCATATCTGCAAACTGCTTTTTTCTTTTTCTTTTTTTTTTTTTTTTGAGACAGAGCCTCAAGCTGTCGCCCTGGGTAGAGTGCCGTGGCATTACAGCTCACAGCAACCTCTAATTCCTGGGCTCAAGCGAGTCTCCTGCCTCTGCCTCCCAAGTAGCTGGGACTACAGGCG
>CAUYRH010039819.1:0-45422 GCA_963574655.1 Perodicticus potto | reverse complement strand
ATTTGACTATCACTCCCCAGCATGCGCACATTTCTGTGTTTACTAGTACTACGGACTGAACTGGGTCCCCCCAAATTCACAGTTGAAGCCCAAACTCCACAATGTGACTGTATTTGGACATAGGGTCTTTAGAAGGTAATTAAGGTTAAATGAATTCACCAGGTTTGGTCTCTATTCCTATAGGATTGGTGGTCTTATAAGAACAGAAAGATCTCTGTCTCCATGTGCACAAACCAAGGAATGGCCATGTGGGGAAAGAGTAAGAAGGTGGCCACCTAAAAACCAGGAAGAGAGCCCTCACCAGAAACCCACTCTGCTGGCACCCTGACCTTGGACTTTCAGCCTCCCGAGGTGGGAAAAAAACAATTTCTGTGAAGTCCTCCAGTCTGTGTCATTTTGTTACGGCAGCCTGAGCAGACCAAGACAGCTGGCTCGTTGTTGGTCTCTTCCTCTGCACAGGGATCTCGGCAGGGACTTGGGTCTGCCCACTGCTGCACCCATCCTGGAAACAGGGTTGCACAAGGGAGGTGCTTTGGGTGGGATGGAGCTTCCCAGCTGTTTCCTTGCGAGTTTCATGGATTGCCTTAGGCTTTAATCATAATCATCTCTAAGCAGAGGCTGCCTCCTGCAGATTGTCCCAGGCCCCACCTCCCCTGCTGCTACACCTACTAGGAATGGAGAGGGTGGGGGAGTCAGAGAGAGAGTTGGTATTCCAAGAATCAGATCCAGTGACAGCAGGTAGATGGAGGTCAAAGGATAACCTGGGCATATATGGGCACAGGAGCCATCAAAAAAGCAGGGAAAGGGTTGTCTGATCTCTATTCCGGAAAGGTCATTCGATGGGAGAGGGGGTCACAAAGGAATAACAAAGAGAATAAAGTGAAGGAAACTGGCAAGAGGTGTCAAGAATGAAGAAGCCATAGTCTCTGGACACTGACTGAACCAGGGCAGGGCAGGCAGAGACCAGGGTGACCCCACATTTCTGACTTGGGACACCAGGTGACTGCTGGTCCCATGCACCAAGACATGAATTACCTAAACTAGAAGTTAAGGCAAGAAGAAAGCTGCATGGCTTTTTAATATCATGCAAAATCATTGTCTACAGGAAACTTTGACTATTCTTGATCAGGTCCCAAGCTCTGTACCTTTAGATGTCAACTTGTAGAGCAATGCTCAGGACAAAGCTGACACCAACATACTCCAACTATCTTCCTTTCTACCTCTCCCTGGTGCAGCGATTACCCCCCTTCTCCAGGGACTAGTCCTGGGTCACCTCCTCCTCATCAATGCTCCGATTCACTATGGTTTGAATATCTGTCCCCTACAAAACTCACATTGAAATTTAGTTGCCATTGTAGCAATATTAAGAAGTGGGATCTCTAAGAGGAGTTTAGGTCATTAGGGCCTGACCTCATAAATGGATTCATGCCATTATTGCAGAAGCCAGTTCATTACAGCAGGAATGGCTTTGCCCCCTCTTGCCCTGTCTCTTTTTGCCCTTTTAGGATGTGATGCTTTCTGCTCTGTGATGATGCAGGGAGAAAGCCCTGACAAGATTCCGGACGCTGATTCTAGATTCTAGAACTGTGAGCCAATACATTTCTGTTCATTATAAATTACCTGGCTTCTGGTCTTCTGTCATAGCAGCAGAAAGCAGGCTAAGACACCACTGATAACCAGAGGGTGGGCAATAAAGTTTTAATTTCCTATCCAGTAAGCATCCTGCCAAGTGAGTGAAAGCATGAGGCTTTTTTAAATTGATATTTTAAAGTTGTGCAGCAGCCTGACAGATTACAAAGTCTCAGGCCAGGTTCTTGTCCTGTATCCCACGAAGCCCCCTCTGTGCAAAACCTTGGGAAAGGTGGGGCCAAATCTTTAATTCACTAAGCTGAGATGCACCAGACATTGGCAAGGGACTCTTTCCACCCCACACAACAGCTGAGCCTTGTGAAGCCTCTCTGGGCTGCCCCAAGACCTCCGCAAGGCTACCCTGTAGGCTCCTGCAGCTTCCCTATAGGGAGAACTGAAACAGTGGATTCTCTAAACACCCTCTCTCAAACCTACTGCCTGACCATCAACACCCCAAAGTGCTTTCCACACCCCCTGGCTCCAATTGCTCTTGAACCCAGTCCATTCAGGTGCTCCCCCAACTGCCCCTCCTCTGAGGTCCCCTTGATGCACATTCACGCACCCCGCAGTGCATGGGTGAGACTGCGCCCAGCCTAGTGCCCAACGTTGACAGATGGGGCAGGCGGAGCTGGTGGAGCCAACACACAGCACACTCAGCCTGACTGCCGGTGAGGTAGGGGACTCAGGCTTGGTTGTGACTGAATCTGATATTTCAAAAAGAATCCATGTGGTCAGCAAGGGGAAGCACATGGACTTCCGTACACAGACACTGCATTTCAAAACTAAGCTTAATTCTATTTACTGATAGGAGACCCTAGAATCCTTACAGGGTTTTTTTTTTTTTTTTTTTGCAGTTTCTGGCTGGGGCTGGGTTTGAACCCACCACCTCCGGCATATGGGGCAGGTGCCCTACTCCTTTGAGCCACAGGCACCGCCCAAATCCTTAGTTTTGACGCCTCTGAGAGCTCTACTGTGGTGCCTACATAAATCATATCCCCCTAACTGACCGTGCCCTGAGGAGGAGGGCTGCTGCTGACTTTAAATAATCCAAATAATGTCTCTGGAGATGCGTGGCGAAAGCAGCCCTAACCTCCATCGCAGGATCAGCCACTCAGAGGCACAGCTGGGCCTGGAATTGCCCAGAGATGCCCCTGGCTGACCATTCCTTAGGGTGAGGGCAAGAGAGGGAGGCACCTGGTGCCATAGGCTTCCCCCCTCCACCGTGGGCCAGAGGATTTCAGCCTTTACCCAGTTCTTTGCTGGTCAGGGGACACCTAGGCCATAGGTTCCCATGGAGGGTCCCAGGAACTGCCGTTGGGTGTGGGGAGGCTGGAGGGCAAACTTTTCAATCTGAGCTCTTTTACCTATCAAGGGGTGCTGGTCTTCTAAGTAAGACTTCATTTGAGAGGCCCTAGCTAAACTGCTCTGAAATTATTGCCTGTGTCCAGAGCAACATCAGGTCTCGGGCTCCTGCCCTTCCTCTAGCCCAGCAGGCCCCAGGGCAGCAGCCTCTAGGCCCTTGACCTTACAGGACACGTGATGAGTGACTCCAGCACGAGAGAGTGCCTGTCAAGTACTGATGAGTGACTGGGGGTTCCAGGAGACCTTATACTTTCAAGGCGCTGACTCTGCCCGGCACTGTTTTATAAGCTCTGCACACATTTACACGTTATCTTCACAACAGCTCTAGCAGCGAGACTGTTCTTGGATTTGGACCCAGGCAACTGCCTCCACTTCAGGTTCCTGACACCTGTCCTATGAGAGGCTGGAACATACACAGCCAGCTCCAGTGGTCCTCTTGGCTCTGCATTTAGAGATGCACTCAGGGCAGGTATGCCAGCATCCAGAAAGGTCCTAGCTCTGTTGCTTCCTGTCTGGGTGACCAGGGGTGAAAGTTCAAACCTGGCCTGGGCCTGCTTAACAAAAAAGCAAAAAACCCAACCCTGTCTGGGTGACCTCCCTGGTCTTCAGTTTCCTCATCTATAAAATGGGCCTACTGATGAGGACAAAATAAGGATATGTGCAAAGAGCCTAGCATAGAGAGAGCAGTCACTGGATGTTAGCTCCTGTCATTGTCATCAGCATCCTAGAGGTGCAGGAGTTCTGAGAAACTTCCAGTTAACAAAGGACAGTGGACCCCATCACAGAGAATAGCACTCAGGATGCTCAGAGCATCATCACTAGGCCCCTAGCAAAGGTGGAAATGGGTGCTGGGGGAGGAGAGCAGGAGAAAGAGTAGGAAAGATCACAGTGGCCCCTAGGACTTGCTCCGAGCCAAGAGGCAGCTGTGAGCCCACCAGGCTCCCAAGTCACCTTTGCAAGACCAGGCTCCTGTAGGTGGCAAGTGTCCATAGGGCAACTACAGAGTAGAAGGGGCTGCCTTCCATGAAGGAGGCAGGAGAATCTGCACATCCCAGTTCTGGGCACTCCCATCCTCCCAGTCACACCCCACACCTCTGCTGTTTTCATCCACCTATACTCAGGCCCCCACTACCCAGCCCCGCCCCAACCCCCTGCCACCAAGGCTTCTCAGGACTTCTCTAAAAGGAGAGCCGAGACTCTGCACTGTGCTCTAAGGGGCTATGCCCTCCCTGGCACACACTGGGTGCCTGGGAAGTGTGTGCTGTCAGGGGCCCATAACCTATGTTTACTCAGCACCTGCTGTTTACCAGGCAGTGCAGGGCACCCTGTGAGGTCATAAGTATAGAGACACACGTCCTCTCAGAGAGCCCCCAGTCAGGTGGAGAAGGGGACACAAAAGAGTGGAGGGCAGTGTCATCTAACACAACCTGAGGAGTAAGGAATGGGAAGGGACAGGGAAAGATCCCAGGAGAGAGGGTGCCTCTAATCCAACCCTCAGTTATAGACAGGGAAACAGCTCAGACAGAAGCACTTGCCCAGTGCAGCAGCATCCCCACCCTCAGCCAGTGCTCCTTCAGGAACAGGGCTCTTAATCTCAGCACTGCTGACATCCTTTGGGGGTGGGGAGCTGTCCTTTGCACTAACAGATGTCTAGCAGTGTCCCTGGCCTCTACCTACTAGATGCTAGTAGCATCTCTCCAGCTGAGACCACCAAAATGTCTCCAGTCATTGTCAAATGTCCCATGGGGGGTAAAACTGCCCTCAGTTGAGAGCCACTAGTGTAGAACTGAAGAAATCTGAGCTGGGCTAAGAGAGACAGCAACTGAAGCCAAGCCTTGGGCCACAGTTATAGACAAAACTTGCTGGAGTCAGGATGGCATCAACCTTGCAAACAAGGGCCAAGGTTTGCTGGTTTGGTCCCAATTTTTGCTCTACTCTACCCTTCTGAGTCCTTTAGATTTGAGTTCCTCTTTCAACTTTTTCAAAGTGTTTTTGGCTTATCCCATTGGTGTGAAACAAATAGTGGCAAATATTGTTATTATCCCCATTTTACAGAGGAGGAAAGTGAGGCTCAAGGAGGTTAAATGTATCAAAGTCACCTGATAAGCTAGTACCCAACCAAGCTGCAACTGAGGTTTATTACGCTCAGCCCCAATAGCAGCCTGGCCAACACGAGCTGCTCCCCCTCTCAAATATGAGTCCACATATAACCCCAGAAGGCTCTTTCAAGGGGAGCTGAGCAGGGCCATATGGTCCCACCCAGTGAGGAGACTGGTGTCAGCTGCTCTTTCTCTGGGAGCAGTTCTGCCTGGAGCACTGGAGAGATCCTTCCCCAGCCCTTCCCCATGCGAAGCATTGCTCCCTCTTCAGCACTTGACCTTGACCTCCCTTTTGACCTGGACAACTCACTCATTTTGTGCTGGGGGCTTAATTCTCCCACTTGAACACGACCTGGCCCAGCAGAATGCAAACTCACCCAGCTGGAAGACCCTCCCTGTTCCCAAGCCTCTAGTATTTGCTCACTAACCCAAACGGCCAATGGTGGAGTCCAAGGTGCTGAGGCAGAGTGCCAGGTTTAGGAACGGTAGCCTGGGAGTCCAAAAATCAAAAAATCAGCAACTTGACAGGCTCTTCACACAGACAGGGGGCCTTCTTCAGAGTGACCAGGCTGTACTGACCAGAAAGTGTCTGGTCTTCCTGCCTCCTGCCTGGATGTGCAGTGACCAGAGGTCAGGCCTTGGGAGGCCTCCTGGCTAGACCCTAACTGGCAACAGGATGTCCCTGAACTGGAGAGCATTGGAGGGAGGGACGGGGGAAGCACAGCGATTCCAGGACGGGCTAAGTCTGGTGGTGGCCTTATCCTCAGGTCACCTGGAGCCTCAGATGTCTGGGGTCAGCAGCCTCTGACTGGGGTGGGGCACTCCCTCCTTCCCCTGACCACCTTTCCTCCCCCTGGCTTCCAGAACATGGCTCTTCAAGGTTCCAGACCTCTGGGGCTGTCTTTCTCCCTGACTTGTTACTGCTGGAGGGTCATAGGGTTTGCCCCTTGAATTTACCCACTCCCTTGTTGGCTCCCTAGTCTCACAGTGTTATATCCCAGCATTTGCTGGTGGCATTTAATGTCTTCCCTGTATCCCACTACCTCCTTGAGGGCTCCACTTGGATTTTTTTAATAGACATTATCCAGGCAGAATAATGGGTCCCTAAATATGTCTTGTCCTAGTCCCTGGAACCTGTGAATATGTTTGGTTCCATGGCAAAGAGGTATTAAGATTGTATATGGAATTAAGGTTGCTAATCAGCTGGCTTTCAAATAGGGAATTTTTTTCTGGATTATCAAGCTGGGGCCAATATAATCACACGGGTCCTTAAAAGTGGAAAAGGGAATCAGAAGAGAGAACCAAGAGATGGTGGCATGAGGGATGGCTGGTGAAGATAAAGGAAAGGCCATGAGCCAAGGAAAGGCCTCTACAAGCTGCAGAGGCAAGGGATGGACGATTCCTGGGGACCTCCAGAAAGAGGCGGACATGATGCCACCTGTCTAATTTTAGCTGGGGAGATCTGTGCAGGCCTCTGCTCTACAGAACTGTAAGATAATAAATTTGTGTTAAGGCATTTCATGTGTGGCAATCTGTCACAGCAGTGATAGAAGATTAATACAGTCTAAACTGAGGTCCAAAAGGAACTAGTGACTTTCTCCACAAACCTCCCCCACCCCACCTTCCCCATCTCAGTAGGGTAACTGCCTTTCAGGTGCTCAGACCAATCTCCCTGACCCCTTCCTTCCGCTTGCACCTTGGAAGTCTGTCTTGAACCCCCCTACCTACTTGTCCCCAGCCATGGTCGTCTCTGTCCTGGATGGCTGCAAATGCCTCTCACAGGACCTCCTGTTTCTGCTGTTGCCTCCCACCCCAAGTCTGCACTCAACACAGCAGCCAGGGGAATGGCTGAAATTCAAGGCTAACTCATTCCCCTGCTCCAAACCTTCTAGTGGCCTGGGATTTCTCTGACAGTTAAAGCCCAGTCCTCACAGAGGGCCATCCCTAGACAGAGAAGCCGTCTTCAAGCTTGAGTGCATCCCACTGGCACCTGCAGCTGGTTAGGAGCCAACCCCTGTAGGCTTGAGGAGGAGGCTTGAGACACACATTTATAACAAGCTTCTGGGTGCTGCTGCTGGTGGTCTGGGGAGCACATTTTGAGAACCCCTGTCCTCAAAGGCCTCACAGTGTGTTCTCAATTCTGGCTGCACATGAGTCTCCTGAGAAGCTTCCAAAAATCCCTGTGCCTGGGTTCAACCCAGAGATTCAGACTTCAGTGCCCCAGAGTGGGATCCCCAGATGGTTATGACTTGTAGCCAGTTAAGAACTTCTGTCTTGGCCAGGTGCAGTGGCTCATGCCTATAATCCTAGCACTGTGGGAGGCTGAGGCTGGTGGATTGCCTGAGCTCAGGAGTTTGACACCAGCTTGAGCCAGAGTGAGAACCCGCCTCTAAAAATAGCCAGGCATTGTGGTGGGTGCCTGTAGTCCCAGCTATTTGGGAGACTGAGGCAAGAGAATCACTTAAGTCCAAGACTTTGAGGTTGCTGTGAGCTGTGACACTACGGCACTCTACGGAGGGTGACAAAGTGAGACTCTGTCTCAAAAGAAAAAAAAAATAGAACTTCTGCCCCACACACCTTAGTTAGCTGCTTCCCACCATATCACTCTCATTTACTCTGCTCCATCCGCACTTGTCCCTGATGACTCAGTATACACCCCACTTCCAGTCTCTGGATTCTTTCCAGGGGACACCCTGCCCTGCTCCACGCCCCCTGCTCCATGCCCATGTGGCCAGTAACTCTCACAGGACCATGCCTCTGGCTGACAGGCAGGGGTGGGGCAGAAGGGACAGAAGGCTCCAGTCCTCCCTCTTTGTTGGCAAGATTCCCTCATGAATTCAACAGACCCTCACAGAGCTGCTGCCTGGTGCGGGCGCTGTTCCAGACACAGGGTACTACAGTGACCAGGACAAAGTCCCTGCCCTCATGCAGCTGACGCCTGGTAGAGACAGACCACGAACTGATAAAGGAACTAAGCTACCCACTACCTTAGGGTGGGGATGGGGGTGTGATGAGAAATCAAGTGTGTAAGGGAGTCTCGGCTCCTGCAGGCAAAGTGCCTGCCACGCTGGGAGACATAAAGGGACAAGAAAAACCTTCATGTCACTAGCACATTGGAAACACCAGTGGGGCCCAGTGGAGTGCCTCGGAGGTGAGCCTTTGAACCTTTCAGGAATACAAACACGCTTGCTTTAGAATCACATTTCAGCACCCCAGCAAAAGGTGGTGGCCGGGGACAAGTGGGTGGGTTCCAGACGGACCTCTTGCCCACAACTTCAGGGCTTTATGGACTTCCGGGGTCTGGATCCCATTGTTAAACACTAAGAAAGGTGCCACACAGAAAAGCTGCAGTCCTTGGGATGCAACCTTGCCCTGTGCCCAGCCACGTCCCTGAGGGGTCCAGGTCTTAAAGCCAAGATGAGATTTCTCTTCTGGCCCTCTGGCCCCAACAGCTCCAGCCTCTTGTGCCCTTGTCATAGCAAAGCTTGCAGACACTGAGCAGTTCCTTCACCTCTGAGACCCCACAGGTCACTGGGAAGGAGAAATCCCAATTAAGTGCATAGGATGAGGCCTGCCTTTCTGCCACCTGGAGTCCATTGTACTGAGGTTGGCCTGGCCTCTTTCCAGTCCCATGCCTACTGCCCACGGATCTGCCCTCGTGGTCAGGACAGCCAAGCCACCTCCCAGGCTCACCCGCCTCATGTATGGATCAAGGAGCAGGCTTCCTGCTTAATTACTGCTCAGGACAAGAGGTCGGGGTGACTCCTCCCACTGAGTCTGACAGCGGACCTGGGGCAGAGAGGAAAGCCTTTCACTTCTGCATCTACTTCTGGAAGGCTGCATCCCCAGAACCCGGATCCATTAGTTCCTAACAATCCCCAGAGCATCATAACTCAGCTTTCTTACAGATGAGAACCACGGAGGCTCAGAGAGGACAAGAGACACTTCCAACTGCACATGCACATGGTTGGAAGGGAACTGGGGCACCAGTCCCCCCATAGCTCTTTGACAGTCCCTTAGACATTGTCTAGCCAATGGGCACTTCCAGGCCCTTATCTGGTACCATTCCCAACCAAGGGAGAACATCTGGAACTTATGACTCCCTCCTCTGATGGGGTGAGGGGCCGGGGGCCTGTCTCAGTGAGAGAATGTTTCAACAGCAAATCAGGTCTGTTATTACCAGTAACTACTCATTTCCAGTACTGCTAAAGCAACGGTTCACAAAGTCTGCACATTTATGACATGCTAAGAATAGTGCTGGGGGCCATGAAAGCCCCACTGACTAGTTAAAGGCTGCCTCAGCCCTATGGGGCAGGAATTGTTATTAGCCCCATTTTACAGATGGTGAAACTGAGGCTCAGAAAGGAAACGGATTTTTTTTGTTTTGTTTTAGAGACAGTATTACTATGTCACCCTCGGTAGAGTGCCATGGCGTCACAGCTCATAGCAACCTCAAACTCCTGGGCTTAAGCGATTCTCTCGCCTCAGCCTCCCAAGTAACTGGGATTACAGGTGCCCACCACAATGCCTGGCTATTTTTTTGTTGTAATTGTCATTGTTGTTTAGTTGGCCCGGGCTGGGTTTGAACCCACCAGACCCAGTGTATGTGCCCGGTGCCCTAACCACTGAGCTACAGGTGCCAAGTTGGAAAAGGGACTTTCATAGCCAGTTTGTGAGGGCAACAGGATCCCAGCTCAGATCTGGCTGACTGAGGCTCCCTCAACTGCACCAAGACCCCAGAACTCCAGGTGGCACAGGTGGACACATACACCAGGAAAAGAGAAACTTCTTACAGCTTGACAGGGTTTTTAGAAGGTAGACTAAACCATCTGTTGCCCTATGCACACCATCTACCTTTTCTTGTAAAGAAATCCCTTCTTAGAAATCACAAAAGCAAACTTCAGATTGCTCCTGACCTGTGAGTCTGGGCTCAGAAAAAAGGTTTTGCATCATTAAGTGAAGTGAGGCCTGCTGGTCCTGGCCTTTGGTGGTCCCAGGAGGACCCAGGGAATAGGGAAGAGCACAGAGAGGTCATAAGCTCCCTGGGCACCAACCACCCCAGGTTCTAGGTGAGGAATGGAAAGGCAGGGACACGAACAGAGAGTCCCCGTAGGCGGCATGGAATGCTCAACTGTTCCTAGTCCTACCCCAAACCTAAGCACCTCTAATTGCCTCCAAATTCCCTGTCATAGATGCCCCCTACATCCAGCCAAGTGAAATCCTAGCTTGGGCAGTTTTCCTCCCCTACTAAAATCTAAAGCTCAAGGTGGCACTTTTCTGAACCACCTGGAGCAAGTCCCTTCTCTCTGAGCCTCATGAACTCACCTAGAGAAAAGGTATGATGAAGCACAGTGGCTTCTGAGAGGCATGTGGGCATGAACTACAGGTAAAAAGCCAGCCCTGGGCTCTGAAGGCAGAATGGAGGAGAAAGAGCCTTGCTTCCTGGCCCTGGCCCCTTCCTGCCCTTTGCACGGGTTTGGGGCATATCCTCATGCCTGAAGGGCTGTGGGGCAGCTTAGAGGCAGGGGTAGGTTCTCCCTCTGTCCCCTCACGAGGCCCCTGGGTTTTAGTCCCAAGAGCTACAGCCTGCCAAGGTCAGTAGAGTTCCTAGGTCTGCAGATGCCCATCATCCTCTGAGAGGGAGGCAAATATCATGAATATGGCAAGCTGGCTCCTTCCCTACAACCCAAAGGTACAAGACTGTAGCTGCCTCTTTGCAAAGGGTGGGGGTGGTGATTACATCTCTGGTGGTCAGGGTCCCCTTCTGAAGCAGGTGTGCCCTGGAGGAGGCACTCCTCCTGGTAACCTGCCGGCAGTGAAGCAGTGGGGCTGTACCAAGAGGTGGGAAGCAGCTCCCAAGGCGCCTGTCAGGAGTCCCAGGGAGGCTGTCAGTGTATGATTTAAGTGTAGGTCTGTCTCCTCAGTTAATATTTTATTGGGATAAAATGTGGCGCCTGTGGATTTGGTTACTGATAACATGGGCCTGAGCCTTGCTTGGGGAGGAAAAACTGGATGCGGGACGGGGACGAAAGGGACAGCTCCACCACGCAGATCACTCGGCAGCACTAATGCCCTGGGCTGAGGGTCCTTCCTGTTATCTTCACTCTGCACCACCTCCCGTCACTGGCGTGCACACCAGGGGCGGCTTGGATCGCGGGCCTAAGACGGCCACGGATGTCTGTTCAAGGTGTCACCGTGCGCCTCGCTCACATTCACCCCGGGCCTCGGCTGGGTCCTCTTTGGGGCTCCTTGGAGCCAGAGCCCTCTCTGCCCACTTTGTCCCAGGCCCAGCCCTCCGCATACGGGAGAGGGCGGCCAGGGCCTTGGGGCCCAGCGTGCCCAAGGGCCGCTCCTTCCGAGACCAGCGCACCTGAGAGCGCGGGTGCTGCTCCCTCCCTACAGACCGCTGGCCCTTGACGGAGGGCAGCAGAGGGGCGGGTGGCCACGAGTTACCTTCCATGGACATGGGCTCCAAGATGCCGAACTGCTTGAGGACGGCGATGAACAGCAACACCACCACGGCCATGGCGCACAGCTCCATGCCCTGGATACCCATGGCGACCCGGGCTGCCTGGGGCCCTGGGGCCGGGACGCGCCCCTCACCCGCGCTCTGCCTCAGGAGGCGCCGGGGCCGGTGCAGCCCGCACGGCCTCTCGGGGCAGCCGCGGCTCACATGCCCCCGGCAGGCGGGGCTGCGGGTGTTGGCGGGGCCGGAGCCCCGCGGAGGGAGGTGGCAGCGAGCAGTGCAAGCCAGGAGGTCGGACGCGGTGCGGCGAAGCCGGAGCTCAACTTTCTGAGTCAGCCGGCAAACTTCGAGGCGCGGCGGCGGCAGCGCGGAATGCAGCTCCGGCGGCTAGCGCGGGCCAGCGGCGCCTCCATGCCCGGCGCGGGCGCCGCGCCTCTGTCGCCCCCTCTCCAGCCCTGCGGGCGCGAGGGCGCGGGGGCGCGGGGGCGCGGGGGCAGCTGCGGCGGGGGTCCCGGGCGCTCCCGGGCGCCCCAGCCTCCATCGCGGCTCCCCGCGCGCTCATTGGCCTAGGTGCGGCGACCACTGCGGGAGGCGTCCCTGCGCCCCCCCCCACCCAACGCGCTAGCCCGGGAAGGGGCGGAGGAAACGGCCCCGCCCCGCACGGTCCAGCCCTGGACGGATCCTGGCGCGTTGCCATCGCTGTCCTGCGATCCCTCGGGAGGGCGCGCGGTCCGCGGGTGGGGGGCCGAGTGGCCCGGGAGGGGGCCGTGTGCGCAAGTGGCCAGGAGCCGAAACAACGCTCTCGGAACGCAGACCCGGCTCCACTCTTGTCTGGAGGGGTGGGGATCCTCTGCATCGCCGCCCAGCCGGCCGGCGCGGAGTTGGCGGGCGGAGGATCCGGGAAGCCCGCTCGCCTCAGGATATTTCCCGCTACCCTCAACTCTCAAGCGTGAGATGAAACTGGGCCATGAACTGGCCCCCTTTGAAAAAGAACTTGGCATCCAAAGTTCTCCAGTTCTGGAAATCTGCGTCCGTTCGAGGCTTTAGGAGGAAGTGTGAGCTTTGGCATTAGCGTCTGGGGAACTTTAGCGTTAGCATCTGAATTCAAGTGTTGACTTTGCTGCGTGACCTTGATCTAGTCACGGACTTGCAGCCTCTTTCTCTGTAAAGTGGACGAAGCCTGCCTTTTTGGCGGTGGGAAAGAGCTAAAGAGATGCAGAGTTCTACGAACGGACGGGGCAAGGGCATGCTAATAGTTTGTGGATGACTTTCTTCCTGCCGGCGGCACTGGGTAGAGGAAGGGAAGCCACGGAAAGGAAGGAGAAAGGAGAGGACGAGGCGTGGCAGGGCGGAGCCGGGAGTCCTCCTTGGCCTCGAGGCTCGGGGGCCTTTAAGGGCTGAGCCGCGACTCTCTGCTGCCCTCCAGCGGGCGCTGAGCACCGCGGGGATCCTTGCTGGCCGGAGTCAGAGGGAGGAGCGCGTGGGCTGTGGCGAGCACCTAAGCCTTCTTGCTGTTTTAACAGAGGGACAAATCCCCTGCCCTTCACGCCTGTGAGTGTAAGCCCTGTCTGGATCTACGGCCTAAGCATTTGCAGCTTCTGTTTACGCAGCCTCTGCTATCCACGCTCCTATTCATTCAACAAAGACGGAACATGTGCAGCACTTCATGCCAGGCGCAGAGCTCCTGGGTGCCTGGGTGGGTTTGAACTGCAGCGTGTGGCTTGCGAGGGCCTTCCTGGAGTTGGTTATACGTAGGCCAAGCCTTTGCACTTGTAATTCTTACGGGGCTCCCCCAATGGGCATTCCTCCTCCCCCACTTTACAGGAGAGGGTGAATTACGCACTGGGGCTCGGGAGTGGGTGTTTTCCGTGACATCAAACGGTCTCGGCAGAGGGTCTGTGCGGTCCTACCTAACAATTTCACGTGCCTAATTAAAAGTCTGAGTTGTTGGTGATATTTTTAAAGAACTGTAAATGCACCGCTTTTAATAGTTAATTGGGACGCAAAGGGTTGCCACTGACGAAACTCAAGAGTTCTAAACAGAGAGGCTAACAAGCCCCAGAGAATGGGCTTGGTTGGAGAACTGGAGTTGCTAAAATGTTTTTCTAGAAAGGTTAAAGAACCTCCTGCAATTTAACTTACACACTTAGGTGCTGAGCAAAATCTAGCCTGTGTCACAGCTAGTCAACACCGATGCCAAATCAACGGTCTAGTTGAGATGCTAATATGTGTAGTACATAACCCCTCTAAGCCTCAGTTTCCTCATCCATAAATGGGAATGATAATCTGACTCCTCTCAGTTCTTATAAATGATGGAATGAGACAAGGCTCTAATTATTCCCTTCCCCCCCCAGCAGGCTGTGCCCAGCTGTACCGGGTGACAGATGTGCCAGGTGAGGTGGAGAACTAAGCAAGCAAAGGAAGCCACTTTGGGTCCCCCAGAGGCTGGTATCCACCCCTGCTCCCCTGTCTCAGGTCCCCTGGTGCTCCTGAGCGTCTTCCCAGTTCCCAGAGAAAGCTTCAGTGACTGACCATAGATACTGAACTATAAGCAAGACATCAATTCCCAGGCTGTGCAGCGTGAAATATTAACGATGTCTAAGTGGATACCAGCCTGAGAGCAGAATGTCCACTGGGCATCAGCAGCCTGGGCTGTCGGCCTAATGGACGGGAAGCTTGTTGCCCACTCACTCACTAGATTGGGTCCTGTCAGCTCTGGGGCCAGCCTATGTCCCCTGAAATTGGGCTGATGGTCCTGTCACACTCCCCCAGAACCTGGACAGAGAAGCCAGTAGACATGTCCCCGCAACCGTCCCATGCATTCATCCTCTCCCCAACATCCCCAAGTGCCTACATGTAGCAGTATGCTGGGTGTTGGTGGCACTCATTGCCTTAGTGGAAGGGACAGACTGGGAGGTGGGGTGAATGCAAAAATATCTCTTTAGGACAGGATGTTAAGAGCTGGCACAAAGGTGGGGACAAGTTGAGGGGATAGTGCGGATGGAGCAGCTCACTCCTTGGGATTAGAGAAGACTGAGGGGGCTGGGAGCCTCAGGCATGCCCTACATCCCCATCTAGTTTAGAAAGTTTTCAGAGAAAACTACTTTGGGGGGTCACTCCACACCTAGGCTTGCACCCTACACCTGAGGTCATGGTCTCTTTTTTGCCTGGAATATGGAAGCTGCCACTCCAGTGCTGCCTCCAGGAAGCCAACCCAGATTACGGCAGCTCTGTCTTGGCTGTCTTCTCTGAATTCCCATAGCCTGTGCCTGGGCCACACTATTCCTCCCTACATTTTGGCTGTCTCTCCCAGCATCTCCTGTGTTGTCCCATGTTCCTCTCGCTGCTTAGCACAGCTGCTGTATCAGCTCCCAGAGCTGAGACCCTGTCAGTTTGACTGACATTTGTGGGACATCCCCACCCATGCTACTGCTCCAACTGCCTAGCTGCCCAAGGGTTTCAAGAGGCCTCTGACTCTTTCTTTT
Organism: Perodicticus potto; assembly: GCA_963574655.1. Classification (NCBI taxonomy): domain Eukaryota; kingdom Metazoa; phylum Chordata; class Mammalia; order Primates; family Lorisidae; genus Perodicticus; species Perodicticus potto. Next base: position 30,381 of record CAUYRH010039819.1, on the reverse strand, counting down.
CTTTCTTTTTTCTTTTTAGAGACAGAGTCTCACTTTATCGCCCTCGGTATAGTGCCGTGGTGTCACAGCTCACAGCAACCTCCAACTCCTGGGCTTAGGTGGTTCTCTTGCCTCAGCCTCCCAGGTAGCTGGGACTACAGGTGCCCCCCACAATGCCCAGCTATTTTTTGTTGCAGTTTGGCCAGGGCGGCCACCCTCGGTATATGGGGCTAGTGCCCTAACCCACTGAGCCACAGGCACCGCCCAAGGCCTCCCGACTCTTAAGGACACATGCTGTTTGGGGAACTCATTCCCTGAAATCAGCTCAGTAATCTGGTCTAGTCTTAACTCTTAGTGGGGAGAAGGACTTCCCCTAGTTCTAGTGCATTCCCTTGGGCAAAACTGGCATTATTCAATTTATTTATCCTTTTCCTATTTTATAGAAACCAGTTAAGATACTCAGGAGTAGAATTCCACACCCTAAAGAAATACCTGTAGGACTCCTTCCCATGGATGTCCCAAGGCACTTCAAATTCAGCACATCAAAGCTGACCTCTCACCTCTCCTCCCCTAGTCTTGTCCTCTCAGCTCCTCAGGCCAAAACCCTGAAATCTGTCCCTAACCTGCCCAGTCTATGATTACACTCCAGCATTGTGCCTTCTCCTCTATTTCTGTCCCATTGCCACCAGCCCAAACTTGGCCTCTCCCCTGGACTTCTGACATCCATCCCCAATGCCTCTCCCCACCTCTGTTATTTTTTGCCCTCTTCTCTATTTAGTCGCTAGAGTGATCATCTCAAGACAAAAATCAGATGCTGTCCCGCCCCTGTTTAAAACCTCCAGTGGCTCTCTGCCTCGCCATGGGGCATGTTTGCCACTCAGCAGTCCCCCTCCCGGATCAGTGAACACACCCTGACTTCATCTGTGGAGGCCCCTGGCTCTGCCAACCTCCGGGCAGTGATTTTGGAGGTTTGGGACTATAACTAGTTGATCAGTACCAATTTCTCCTTCCCATTCCACAGCACTGCTCTGCTGGCTCAGGGACAGGCACTGGAGGGAGCCAGGATAATGAGAGCCCCCGTGAGACTAGCCCTGGGACCAGCAGGAGACCATGTTAGGTAAATAAATGGCCACCCTGCCACCCCACAGGAACAATGAATGAGTCTGAGAATGTAGTCACTGCAGGAGAAAAGAGAACAAAAGTGCAGAGAGAGTCTACAGCAGTGCTGTATGTCGGATCCAGCTGTGCCGGGTGACACATCTAAACTTCTGTCTTTCAGTTATATGAGGCAATCTAACCGTCGCTCCCCAATGTTTCATAAGCCAATGTGAATTGGATTGCTGTCTCTTGAACCAAGAGGGTCCTAATTAATGCATTCCACATTACTCATAAAACAAAGACCAAAATCCTAAAAAGCCCCATAATAAGAGCAGCTGACATCTAGTAAGCACTTACTATGTACCATGCATCTCAGCTCACCTCATCCATTCCTCACAGCTCCTGATAAGGTAGGGCCTGGATAAGAGGAAGAAACTGAAGCACGGCGTGGTTCGCGCTTTGCTCAAAGGCACAGAGTGATAAACCAGAGAGTAGGGAATTTGAACCCAAGGAGTCTAGCCTGGAGCCTGTGATTCCAGTTCAGCACCGCTCTGTGGTTTTGGCCCCTTCTCTACTTGCAGCTGCCTGAATGGGCCCAGGACTCTCCCAGCTCAGGCTTCTCCTCCTCCTCTTTACCCAGCTTATATCTACTCCTCTCTTGGGTTTCTGCTTCCATGTCACTTCTGTAGAGGTGCCTCTCTGCTCCTCTTCCCCTTTTTAGTCTGTCCCACACTTCCATCCTTTTCTCTTTGCAGTCAGCACAGTGTGAACTTTTGTATTTGCTGTGTGTTCATTTATTTGTTTCTGCTCTTCTACTAGACTGGAAGCTTCCTAAAGGGATGGACATTACCTGCCTTGTATAAATATTTGTTGTAATTGATGGGGTGTCAGATGATGCCTTTCCCCCAGGTTGTTTCAGCACAGGCTACCTTGGTGTCATTAGCAGCAAAAGGAGACTAGGGTGCCAGGAGAACCAGAGCCGATCCCCTACTTCCAGTCCTCACCCATTGGTGGACTTGGCCCAGCACACTACCTCTCTGAACCTTCCTTTCCTTCTTGTAAATGAAGTCACTCGGTGACATTTCCCTGCCTGTTGCACAGTGGGCTATAGATGAGAAAGTGTCTGAAGACACAGGTGAGGGACCTTGTTCCTGGAGAAGCCTCTTTCCTCAGCCAGGATCACCTAGGAAGTGGCATCAATGGAATCCAGCTCTCTTGACCTCATGGTTTTGCCTGAGCCCTCCAGTCAGAAAATTGGGACAGGTGTCCCATCAAACAGACCCTGAAGGGGCTGCACAGACCTGTCCATGCGAATCTCTGCTCTGGCATAATTTCAGATGAGATCTAGGAGGCTTATCTGCTATAGGTCACAGAAAACTCCCATTCCTTTGGTTTAAACCATGAGGAAATGTACCATGTTGCACATAAGAAGTCCAGGAGGAGAGTGGCTCCAGGGGCAGCCAGCTTAGATGCAGTGGCACCACTGAGGACCTGGATTCTTGTATCTACCTACACTGCCAGCCCTAGAGCATCCACTGTATCCACGGCCTGCTCCTCTCACGACCACGGATGGATGCCTAATACCAGATATCACTTCCCAACATGAAATATCCAGGGAAAGAAGAAGAATCACTTCTTGGGCTTCTTTCTGTGAGAAAAACTTTCCCATTAAGCTTCTCTCCAAAGGGGGAGCAGGGAAATCCCCTCACATTGGCTAGAATTGTGTCACATCCCTAAATCATTTGCGGGTGAGAGAAATGAGGCCTCCACTGTGGCAGAAACTACTAACTCTCCACCAAAACCCATTCTCTTCTGTTCTACGGTAGAGAAGTCTTAGCTGGGCATGTGGCTGCCTGGTGGGGGCTGCATTTCCCTGACCTCCTTGTAACTGAATGTGGCCATGTGTTGTTGCCAGTGGCAGGGATGAGTGCTGCTTTGGGTCAGGGGCCTTCAGACAGAGAGGAAGTGTTTTGGTTCTCTCTTCTCCCCTCATTGGCTGGAACTCAGATATATTAATGAACAGCCTCTGCCATGCAGATCCTGGGGGTAGGGAGAGAATGGCGCCAACAGAGTGGGGGGACCTGGGTCTCTGAATGGCCAACATTAACCTTGAACTGTTAAGAGAGAAAGAAATAATTTTTTTTGCCTTAAGGAAAGAGATGCGGTCAGATGAGAACTATATATTCTGAAAGTAGAGGTGGAAGGGGAGATGGAGATCCCAGATATTAAAGGCTTCTTTGCAGCGTTGGAAAAAACAAATTGCTTTTGGAACCAACAGAAGAGATAAGACTGTGGCAGGAAGCATTTTTTCAAAGATCCTTTAAGATTACTCAAGCAAACATTAAGTCAAACCAAGGCGGCCTCAAGTGAGAGAGAGAGTGATGGATGGAACAAGGAAACCAAGAAACAAAGCAGGACTTTTATATCCAGAAAAGGACTTTGCTAGTGGTTACACAGCATGGAACTGACTGGAAGCAAATAGACTAGAAGCCAGCCAAGTCTTCCAGGGGTTCCCACTGTGGTAGAAACCAGAGGCCTGGCATAAAAAAAAGCCTGTGGCTATTCAAGACTTAAAATGACTCTTGAACCTCCAAATTTATACTAACAGAAAACTGGGGACAGCTCTGCAGCCACAGAAGACACACTCTCAACACCTGCCTCAAATGCGGTGGAGAGGGTAATGGACAAGGATGGACCTCTAGAGGGCGAGGCTGGGACAGTGGACGGTAGTGGACAAGGAAGCCCTTTACTCCCAGAGAGCAGAACAGAGGTGGCCAAACTGTCCCACTCCATGGCCAGGTGTCCTAAGAATCCTCACTACCCAAATCCATGCATTTCCTGAATTCATTATTCTTGCGATTGGTTTAGGTCATGAGTAGTGTAATGCATTAACCGAATCTATTAGATTCCTGAGTTTTAGATAGCAAGCAGTGAGAGTTCATGAAGGAAAGCTATCTCAAAAACTGGTCTGAATCTGTTCAGTCCCTGTGTTTGGAAAGGCAGAGCTCTGAAAGCAATGATATTTATATTTGCAATTTCTCTGCAGCAGGATTTAATAGCTGCTATGGTCCTCTGTCTAGTACGTGTTCCCCGTTCTAGCTCCTTTATAAAAGGGAGCTTCGAAGTGTTTTATACACACAGCAGAATAATGTGCACAGATGCTTGCTGGTGGACAGTGACAGAAATGACCAGTCATCCACAAAAAATCCATTCTGCCTTTCTGTGGTGATAGAGTTGTTCCTGAATATGTGTAGCTCAGAAACACATTTCCAAAAATTCCATGGCCTGGGAATGTGACTACATTGCCTCCAGCAGGAGGTGAGCAGAGGCCCTATGGAGCTCCTAAGCGCTGGGCATAGACTCACCTCCCTTTTCCTAAAGCTGGTGCCCAGACCCAGGCATGGTAGCAACCAGCTTTAATTGTGTAACGACAGTGACATAGCCCTGGAGGTTGGCAGAGCCACTTGAGGAAGGCACCTGGACCCTGAATGTCTGTGTGGAGCAGAGCTGCCCACCAGCCTGAACACACCTCAAGAGGCCTATAGGAGAAAAAAATAAGCTACTCTGTCCTTAAACCACCCGGTTTTGGGGTTCTCATCATTCTAGCACCTAGTATAGCCTAATTAATCCATGTCTGATGGTCACATCAGTCTGGTTCCTCCTGTGGCTGAAGGAGGAACGGATACACTTGAAACTGGAGCTTAAATCTGAGCTCTCTGAGGAGGGAAAAAGATTGGGGTAGACAAGCGACAATGTTTTGCACGAATACCCTACTCCCTTGGGGTCTAGGCACAAAGCCAAGAGCCTCATTCTTCCACCCACTGAGTGAATATGCCAGGAAGGACAGTCAGCTCCCTCCAAGGCAAGGCTTTGAAAGACCTTCAGACTATGTCCCGTCAGCTTCTTCCAAAGTGTCTCTCCTTGGCTGTGGCTTAGACAAGCCAACACTGCAAGTCCCTCCTAAGCCCTTACTCTGGTGGTGGCCCTGGCAAGCACTCCAGAGAGCAGTCAGCCTGCCGTGAAGCATTGCCTAGATGGATCATTAGAAAAGCTCCTCAAAGTTGAGAATACTTGCTGCCATATACTGAACCAGGTACCTGCTGGGCGCTTTGCAAGAATGGCCCAATTTCATCCTCGTGCCAACACTCACAGTGAAGAAATTCACACCATTTACTCTGCATGGGACTTAACGCTTGCTTAGACTTTGTATCTCTTCTTGTATTTCTCCCTAACAATCCTATTTTGTTGAGGGCAACAATATACTCTGCCATAAAACTCCATTTCCAAGTGTACTTTGTGACTAGAGAAAGCCAAGTGATGTCATTTGGGCCAATGGGACATAAACAAAAGCCACTGGTAGGGCTTCTAGGAAACCATCTTTAAGGGTGCGGGGGACTCAGCTAGCATGCACCTCTTTTGGCCATCTCTTCCTTCTCCTTTCTGGGATGGGGTTATGATGGCTGCACCTGGAACTATGATAAAAAGACACAGTTTCCTGGGCTCTGACGACTTGGGCTAAACCTAACAACTATCAACCTCCAGGTTTCTCATTGAATGAAAAAGCTAAACTTCAGGCGGCCCCTGTGGCTCAGTGAGTAGGGTGCCGGCCCCATATACCGAGGATGGCGGGTTCAAACTCGGCTCCAGCCAAACTGCAACAAAAGATAGCTGGGCATTGTGGCGGGCACCTGTAGTCCCAGCTACTCAGGAGGCTGAGGCAAGAGAATTGCCTAAGCCCAAGAGCTGGAGGTTACTGTGAGCTGTGATGCCACAGCCCTCTACCGAGGGTGACAAAGTGCGAAAAAAAAAAAAGAAAGAAAGAAAAGAAAAGGATAAACTTCTCTCTCATTTAGGTCACCATTACTTAGTTTTTTTTTTTTTTAGACAGTCTTACTATGTCACCCTCGGTAGAGTGCCGTGGTGTCACAGCTCACAGCAGCCTCAAATTCTTGGGCTTAAGCGATTCTCTTGCCTCAGCCTCCCAAGTAGCTGGGACTACAGGTGCCTGCCACAAGGCCCGGCTATTTTTTTGTTGTGGTTGTCATTGTTGTCTGGTGGACCTGGGCCCGTCTCGAACTCGCAGTGTATGTGGCTGCAAGTGTCCTAGCCACTGAGCAATAGGTGCCGAGGCTTAGGGTTTCTATTTCATGAAGCTGAAGTCAATCTCAAATGATCTGAAGGTGGAGAAACTGAGGCTTACAAGATGTGCCCAAATACCCATAGCTGAACCTGCTGGGTGTTTTACAAAAATCACCTCGATTTCATCCAAGCTGGGGTTTGAATTTACCCTGGCGGCAGTGCTACAGAGAGACAGCTGATGTGGCCCATGGCCCCCTCCTTCCTTCTGTCTCCTTCCCTGATCATGTTAGCTCCTCTGGGCTTCTGCCTTGCCCAGCCTCTATCTGCTCCTTGCAGGAAACCAGTCTCGGGGCTGGGAGTGTCCTTCACAGGGCTCCCTCAGGGCTCCAGCTATTGTTTTGCTGTCTCTGTCCCACATCCAGGCTCTCCATCCTGGTACCCAAAGGTTGACTGGGCTTTCCTGGCCCTAGTCCTCATCTGCACTTCAGCTCAGCTGCCTGTTGAGAAATCAGAAAAACCATTTGTTACATGCCTTAAGAGGAAAGCTTCACTCTCTGAATAAGGAAAAAGCTGAAACAGACCTGCCTTACAGCAAAGGCTAAAAGCACACTTTGACAGGATTAGTGTGTTTTCCAGGAATTTAACTGCCTGCCAAAAGAAAACTCAATACTCTTTATGGGGAGATAAGCTAATTAGAGCCTCTACAACATATCACTCACAATTTCCTGCATGTAATACAAAATTGGTCAACATGAGAAAAAGGAAAAAATGGTAGTCATGAAGTCAACAGAAATAAAATCCAGAAATGACTTGGATGTTGAAGTTAGAAGATATGGACATAGTTCAAAATAACTATAATTAATGTTTTTAAAAATAGAAAAAGAAATTGACAAAAAGAATAAAGAAATGGGATTTAAATTTTAACAGAAAATTAGGATCTTGTATCAAGCAATATTTGATCAGGGAAGCCGAACCACTATGGGAGATATGGGATCTGGGCTTTATTATAAGAATGACACTTGATGTAATTGTGGAACTGGGGAAGAAGTCTTTTGAAGGCTGTTGCCTCCGCATATACCTGAAGTTACTATAGGTTGGCAGCACCAGAAGATGGGAAGAAAGGCTATACATTAAGTGAGGGAAAATGAGAACAAACTGGATCTCAAAAGGACAAACTGGATTCCACATCTGTCTCTCACTGCCTCTAGCTCCAATAACACAGGTGACCTGCAGAAGAAGCTGTCACTGTCTGCCAAAGCACTATACATGTACAATACTCAGTATTCAATACAAAATTATAAGACATGCCAAGAAACAAGAACGTGCAAACACAACAGAAGGCAGTAAAGAAAGACAAAAGAACAAAAAGACACGAGAAAAATAGAAAACAAATAGCAAAACGACAGACACAAATCCTCCTGTATCATTAATGAATGGGAATGGTCTAAAAGTGAATGGAAGAATAAGCAGAAAAGAATATAAGGGAAATGTGACACAAAGTCAAAAAGCCTAACAAACATGTAATTGGACTCCCTGTAGAAAAGGAGAGAAAGAAAAGGACAGAATTAGAATTTGAAGAAATAATGAAGATTGAACAAATTCTGATAAAATTAGCAAAATAATTTGAAGAAATCATAATAGAATTTGGAGAATTTTCCAAAACTGATGAAATATATCAAACCACAAATTCAATAAGCTTAATAAATCCCAGGTATGATAAATACAACAAAGAAAACCATAGCTAGACATGTCATCGTGAAACTGCTAAAAACCAGACATAAAGTATCCAAAGGAAAAAGAACATATCACATTCAGGCAAATAACAATACAAATAAAGGTAGACTTTGCAACAAGAGCCATAGAAGCCAGAATTCAAGAGATTATCATTTTCAGAGTGCTCAAAGAAAAATAACTAGCTAACCTAGAATTCTATACCCAGTAACAATGTCTTTCAATAAAGATGAGCTAAACAAAAGCTGAGAGAATATATCAGCTGAAGACATCCCACAAGAAATGCCAAAAAGATGAAATTTCCCATGTGGGAATCAGATTCTGAGAATAAGTCTTTGTCCAGCACAGGAATTGTGGGATCCCTCAACATCCCGGGCCAGAATCAGGGCCAGTGGTCATGATTCTTAACCGAGTGGTTCTGGTTCCCATGGTTCTCAGAGTCAGGAAAGACACAGAAGGCATAAAAGGACAAAGCTACTTGGCCATGTGGGCACATCCCCAAGCATCTGTGGTAGGATGCCTCTCACTGCATACCCATGGGAAAATCCTCTTTTGATTGCCCAGTGACCTGTTTGATTCTCTGTTGGTCAGGAGGAGAGAATCTCTGTTCATAATCACAACCCCATATCCAAATCCTCTTCTGTTCTCCCTGGGATTTACAACAGCCTAGTGATATTGAACAAGACACAGGAGGGCAGCTTGTCCTCCTAGCCCCTCATCCTGCTTCTGATCCCCTGTGATGGAAGATTTATATTCTCTCCCTCACTTAGAGGGCTTCTAACCCCAACTTGTGTCTTTTCTTGACCTTACTGTGGTCTAGTCCAAGGGAACTAACCATCCTCAGTATGACAAGATTGGATAATGCCATCTATAGCTCTTTTCAGCAACTTCACTTCAGACCCTTAGAGTTTGTTCAATGCCTACCATATTGGTTTGTGAGTTTCTCTAGATAAATTTCTGTTTCTTGGCTGAACTTGGGGTTTTCACCTCCCTATTGGCAAGAAGACAGGGTAATGGTGAGACAAGAGCCCAAGGCTGTGTTACCTAAGCTTGGGTGCTTCACACTTCCTTCAGCCTCAGTTTCCTCATCTCCAAAGCAGGAAAAGCTTAATCCCCTTCTTGTCCCCTTGTATTATTGTCATGAGAACCAGGCGTGCCCATGCTTGTGTGAGTTTGTTGTAAACTGAGGGGATCCGTGCGTGTGCTAACTGGCATAGTGTTCTTCTGACCTCCACTGAATTCAAGCCAAACCCTGTGCACACAGTACACCAGGAAGCATCATTGGCAACTCCAAGTCCACTCGTTCCCCTTGGCATTTGCCCCAGTCACGTGGGGTCATCAATCCTCGGGTTTTATGACAGTGATGCAAAGTGCTTTCAAGTCGCATCCTTGCTGCTGATCTGTGAAGATGTCTGGACATAAGCATTTCTTTGTTTGAACTCATGCCGAGGCCCCAAGGGTGTCTTGGGGAATTTCCATCTGGGATGCTCAGTGCCAGGATCTCAGCTTCGGACAGCTCAGAGAGGTATGTGTTTTGAAGATGCCCTGCATCAGCTAAATGCAATGGATGACTTGGGAATCAAAACCTCAGGATCTGAGACAAAAATCAGTAGGGGAGCAGCTGGAGCCCGGAGTAGAGTGGGAGCCTCAGATCTGAGTCTCACCTTTGCCTCCAAGAAATTGAGGCCTCATCCAGCCCATCATTCCCTCCAGGCTCGGTAAACCGAGTGCATTGAGTAGTAACAACAATAGCATCTTAGTTTATTGAGTGTTTCCTACATACCAAGCACCATCCCAGGGACTCACACATTCTATGAGGTATCATAATGGCAGTTAATAGAGGTGACAGGACTTGCTCATATATATAGTTTCCAGGATCACTGGACTATATCCTGAGCATGTGCTCTCAGAAGCCCCTTGGAGACACCTGAGCATTCCCTTTTCTGAGGTGAGATGTGCTGAGGACAGGTCTTACTGAGGCCACTGTAGAGGAGGGGAGGTCAGGGCCCAGAGTCTGTTAGCTAGACTCAGGAGGGAAATGGTTTTTGATTCTTCTCTCAATCCAAAGAGACGCACGATTTTGGAGTTAGAAGAGGCCTAAGCTCATGCATTTACTCATTTAACACATTTTTATTGAGTCTATTCTGTGCCTGCCAGAGAAAGCAGATGTGACCTGAGCCTCGAGGAACTTGCCTACCTGGACAGACTGTCAGGCAGCTATAGGGGATGACAAAGCCTGTAATGGGATAGATATATCAGAGCAGCTTCTACCCCAACAGGGGGGCCAGAGAAGGTTTACCAGAGAGTCTGGATGTTTCCAAGCCAAGATCTGGAGGGCAAGAAGGATGTAAGCAGGGAGGCGTGGAGTGGAAGAATGGGGGTGAGCCAGGACAGCAAGCCACAGGGAACAAAGCAGGGGCAGGCCAGGCAGGGCCAGGACCCAAGTCAAGAGGTCTATAGAGGTCCCCAAGGCAACAGAGCATTTGTTTTGTTTTTGTTTTCTTCATAACAAGCACTCAAACTGCAGCATAGCCAGATGGGGTGTTGGGGAGGCTATGCGACTTTCTCCCAACTCCCATTTCACAGATGAGACAAGTAAGGCCCAGCCAGGGGCTAAGTCACATGGTGGGGACAGGAACCCAGGCCTCCTGACTCCTTGGCCGGGCTCCTTCCTCTGCCCTCACCTTGCCCTGACTTGAGCATCTCAAGCTTCCCTGGCAGCGGGTTGAGGCAGTGGGAACAGCGTGCAGAGCCCCACTCATCCCCACCCAGCAGCAAGAGGAATGAGTCCCTGGTTCCATGAGCTGTACCCAAAGGCCTGAGGACAGGCATGTGGTGAGGCCCTGGGCTTTTCCTGGAATGGGCCTCCTCGTCTCTTCTCACCACTCACATATTTACCAAAGCAACAGATTTTGGAAATGAACGTATAAGTCATGTATGCAAAGTTGAGCCTACATAGCTCTCCACTGTAGCCTAAAGCAGCAAGTGGACAGAGGACTTAGTGACAGAACCCACACGGGACAGGGCATTTCATATTCATTCAACCTTCCATTACGAGGCATCTGCATGACCATCTCCTTCCTTTGTCTCTAAGCCTAGAAGACAGCCAAGGGTGTAATTATGATCCCTATTTAACAGACAAGGAAACTGAGGCCCAAAAAGGGGAGAGGTCTTCCCGAAAGTCACCAAGAGGCAGAGACGACTTGAGAATTCAGGTCTGAATGATTCCAAAGCCAGGGCTCTTACCCACCACATTGTCTTAAAAATATGAAGAGTACCTATTAAAGGCTCTGAGAAGTCCTGCAGTAAAAGAATGTGTCACCTTTTTTGACAAGCACTCCCCAAATGTATTTGCCCACAGAATCCTTTTTAACACAACACATGTTAATATCCCATGGCCCACACTCGGAGAAACACTGTTTTACTGTGTATGATTTTAGGGCATATACAGCATGTCTCAGAGCAGTGACCCTGGAAACAGCGAAACTCTAGTGTCAGCAGAGCAGATGCTCTTCCTGCTATGGGGCCCTGGAAAATCCCATTTGCTTTTCCCTCTTGATTTTTCTTATGTATGAAATATGGCTTCCTCACTGCTTCGCTGGGAGTACTAAAACGATTTATTTTTTCTATTAAGGAGTACCTCCTCCTCTCTGCTCCCTTTCCTGTTTTCTGGAACTCTTTTTAGAAGAAATTTGAAACTGCTGAACACTCCTCCCTGGCTCTCAAAATCTTTTTTGTATTTTTGCCTCTACCTTTTGGTATAGAACCTGATAGAATTTTTGGCTACACGGTTGAGCTCACTAACTTGCCTTTTGGGGTGGTCATTCTGTAATTTAGCCCAGCTATGAAACTTTCTATGTTTCAACAAGTACAGTTTCCCTTCCAAGATTGCCGACCCTTTTGCATGCCTGTCATGTCCTCTCAGATCTCTGAGAACATTAATGACGTCTATTCTATTCTTACTCTTTTGTTTGCCCTAGTAACTCTGTGTGTGTTATTTCTTCATTTTACTGAGTGTAATGCTTCTCTTGGATGTCTGTTTTCTTTAAGTGCCGGGTGGCTCTTGAGCACGTGTCTGTGTCTGCGTGGAAAGTGCCGTGTCTGAGTTTGCAGAAGTGGGTGAGGTGGGCGGCGGGGTGTGCCCACGGTTCTCCTTCTGGGATAGGTAGAAACAAAGGCAGGGAGGCCTCTTGCCCACATGCTCCCACTTCCATATCCCTGTTTCCCTCTGTGCTTTGTCGTCACCCACTGAGTCTACCAACGGGGGCTCTCCCTGTGCACCTATGTGCTACGGTTCACTTGGTTTCCTTCTTGAATGGAATCCCATCTTCTTCTGCCTTCTGGAGATTCCTCCTAATTTCTGGTTCCCCGCAGGTATCCCTTCCTCATTCTTTTCTGGTTATCTTTCCAACCTCCCTAGGAAGGCTGGACGCGGGTGTGCACGGCACCGTCTGGACCAACACCCTTTACCCAGCACATGCAATGTACCAGGAGGGGCCCAGTCTCGGTGATTTCCCTCAGTGGGTGTACAATAAATACTCCCGAAGGTGACGTTTGCTGAGCCCTGTGTGTGGGGGGGCAGGGGCTGAGCTGAGATTCCACAGGCGCATGCAATCTGGTTTATCCACTGGTAACAGTGCCACTCAGCACCAGCCAAGGGACCTCGTAGGGGTCTGCGCCCAGAATACCATGGGAAGGGAGAACCCCTGAGCAATCCCTAGACCCTGCCACTGGCTGCTGCATGAACGTAACCCGTATATTCACTGTTTCCCTGAATCATGGACCAAACCTAAAGTTGTTGGTGGGGGAAACCCACATATAAGGAGACAAATAGTAAAACCTTCACTGGGAATCCAAAGGAACTAAAAAGATCCTTCATATGTGTATTTTAAACAATCGACTCAAAACAGAAGCAGATGACCTACATGTCCTCCAGTCAGTCCCACTTCTGTGTGTCTTGTGGCCACCCCAGGCCTGACTCGGGGAAGAGGAGAAGCCCTCCCTGGACCCCCGGGCTCCTCTGTGCCCCCTCCCTCCCTCTGGATGCTGAGCTGCTGGGTTAGGGCTCCCTTGATTGAACTTGCTCGGGCAAAGGGACTTATTAACCGGTAAACCAAACCACAGGAAGAGGAGCGGGGAGGGCCGACCAGAAAAGCAGGCTCAAGCTGCATCCTCTGCCTCTTCTAGGCCAACTGCACATCAGCTTCATTCTCCGGGGTGGCTTGCTGCTTAGCTGAGGGAAGTCTTCAGGACTGCATGCCACAGCCTCTCTGTCCCAGGCATAGGGCCACTTTCTGTCAAAGATCTGGAAAAGGATCTCATTGCCCCAGCCTGACCCAGGTGCCTACTTGGTAGGGAGTATTTCTGCTACATTTGGCCCAGCTGTGTCAGGCACCTGTGGGTCAGATGAGAAGCCGAGAGCCCTCCTGGCTACTGATTTCCCATTGGACGAGAGCCACTTTTTGGACCATGGGTAGGTGCTTTTGGATAGAATGAACAATAGAACAGTCTTCCGTGGACATGCATGCCAGCCCAGTGACCCTGCTGGCACTGAGAACTATGACCCAGTGCAGGTTCCCCTTCTGCAGTGGCTGCTGGCTCAGGACAGGCTCCACTTGCGGTCACCGTGCACTGGCCCCATCCTTGCTTACCCTGTGCTGTGAGGATTTGGGGTTCTCTGTGGGGCTAGGGAGAGGCCATTCTTCCTTGGCATCTTCTGTGTCCCTCTGGCTGGGTCCCAAGAAGAGGGATGTGGAGCTCAGAGTGGAGCTATTAACAGCCCTGAACATCCTGCCACGATGACAGGGCTGGGATCCAAGGTAGTCCCCCAGACTCTACCCCACACGCAGAGGGCCTCGGAGGGCACTGGGGAGTGTTGCCAGTCATGAGATGGAGCACAGGAGACCTGGTGTGTAGGAGACGCTATAGGTATTGATCTGGCCTCACCTCCACCCCAGCCTGTGGCCTGATACCTCTCCAGGGACCCATTCAGGTCGGGCGTCCCTGTCACATTGAGATGTCCCCAGGTCCTCCCTCCCCAGTAGCGCTCCAGGGTGCCCTGGGGACCAGTGGCCAGACCTTCCTGTTCCTGCCCCCTCTGCCTCAGCCCTGCAACTCAATCCCCAGGCTCTCCTCCTCCTCCACGGTACCCGGCAGTGGCTGTGGCCGCAGGTGAGGGACATCCTGGTCCCCTCCTAACAGCGGTCACGGGAGGGGCAGGGAAACCAGGGTCTGCAGCAGAAGAGGGGGAGGGGCCCTCAACCAGAGAGAGGGCGAGAGGAAGACCAGCACGGGGATGAACACCCTGAGTTGGCATTTTCAGGTTTGCGTTTGGAGACAATTAGGAGCTGAATTATTAAAGATGGTTGAGGGAAGAGGCTGTTTTTAAGAAAGCATGAGTAAGCAGGGCTGGCTCACAGCAGCGCACAGGATCGAAGGCGATCAATTGCCATAATGGCTGTAAATATTTACTCAGTTTAATTGTGAATGTGTGCGCCAGCCACGGACTTGACGTGGGTTCCCTGCCCAACACACCCCCTCAGGCCTACCAGAGGGTCGCAGCTTGAGCCCCTCCCAGTGTCCCTTTGCTCCCTGCAGCCAGCACTGAGGGAGACCAGAGGTGAGTCAGACACCTCTAGCCTCTACCAGCTTGATGACACCAGGCAGGCTGCTTAACTTCTCTGTGGAACAGGCTGGCAGTGCCCGCCTGAGTGCGGGTGAGCAAGCCCAGTCCTATGTCCTGCCTGCTGGGGGCCAGCAGGTCCCGAGGGTCAGAGGTAGAGGCAGACACCTGGGGCTCTGCTCTTACCCCAGACCCTGGCTTAGCTGAAATACAAATTCAGCTGAACACTCAGAAGCCGGGAGCTCTCTACAGCCCCACGAGTGTGAGGTGGCTGGTGTGGGGCCACTCCAAGGCTCAGTCCTGCGCTGAAGGAGGACTGAGACACAGCATTTACTAAGCACTAACTGTGTGCCCAGGGCTTCTGAGCCAATTGCCGTGTCCTGTTTAATCTTCTCAGCAGCCCAGAGAGGCTATTTCTCCTATCATCACCCCCCACTGTAAGGATGAGGAAACAGGCTCAGAAAAGTGCAGAGGTCAAGTGGCAGAGCCGGCACTGCAGTCCAGCCCCCTCCCGCCCTGTCTAGGAGCCCCAGGACTGCACCGTCCTCCTCTACATCTTCCCTCTTCCTCCCATGGCCCACTCAGAGGTGCCCAGGGCCCCAGCCAGCAGCCCATATGCCTGAGAGCTTAGCTAAGGGGTGGCAAAGGCCTGAACCAAAACGTCGCCTGACTTCTAGTTATTCATCTGAGGTGTGGGCCAGGGCAAGCTCTCCCAGCAGCCCCTCCATCCCAAGGTTCTGGTTATTGGGGGAGGGGGCCACATGGCCCAGGCTGCCCCAGGACAGTCAGCAGATCACTAAGGACCCTCCGACTGGGGACTGAGAAGACCACTTGTTCTCTTCCCCAACACACGGGCACGCTGGCTGCAGAGGACATGAAGATGGTGAGCTTGCACACATATGCACACACCTACATGTCTGGATGGATAGACGGACAGACAGATGGACAGACGAATGGACAAACTACTCCCTCTCTAAGCCTCAACTTCTCCTCCTAGAAGGTGGGGTGATGGTGATGTCCATCTTATAGAATGAGCAAGAGGACTGTCTGGGGGCGTGGGAGTGACACCAGCACCTGCCTGAGACAGTGGACACACTCTGCTGGCTCCAGGTCCCACCTCACCTCAGACATCCCCTTGCTCCAGCCACAGGAAGTGCTCAGAAGCCACATAAACTGTGGCAATAAATGCAAACAATGACCCCTGCTTCCAGGTGCACCTGTAGGAGTATGTGTGTGAGTGTGCGTGCAGGAGTGAGGCCCCTGAAAAGCAGGCAGGACCCTGAATGTGTCTGCTGAGCCATTGGACTAGGATCTCTAAGTGCAGTGGGGACCATGAGACCCTGGGGAGGGAGGGCTGCCTGGTGGCACTTCCTAGAGACAAGGTGGGTATAGTTAGCGTCAGTCATCAGGGCAGCTGGACTCGCAGAGACCCTGCAGGTCAGTTGATGGACCAGGGGCCCTAGAATGGAACCAGGAGGGTGGCCTACTAAAGCCTTTTCTGCTCTGCAGCCGTGGAACCGTCTAGGTCCTAGTGAACAGAATCTGCCTCAGATCTGGAAAAGAGAGTAATTTGTAAAGTGCAGTTTGAGTAGGCCCCTAACAAGTGCTGGGCATTGTGGTGACATGATGGGGCAAGTCCCCTGAAGAGGTGACATTTAAAAAGAGGCCTGACAGGGGAGAAAGATCCACTAGTGCAGGTGCTCAGGCGGAAAGGGGGGACATGTGCGTAATGTCCCGCAAAGGAAAGGCAGGCGAGGGAGCTCTGAGTGACAGCCTAGTGGGGTGGAGGGGCTCAGCCATGTGGGCAGGCAGATCCCACAGGGACTGAAGGCCAGGGTGGAGCATTTGGAATTTATCTCAAGTTCAACGGGAAATCACCAACACGTTTTCGCAGGAGAGTGGCAAACTCCAATTTGTGTTTTCAAAGTTGCCCTGATGCTTGCTGAGCAGCAGCAGTAGGAGAAGGTCCCTGCCCTGGCCAGGGGGAGACCTCAGATAAGAGAGGAGTAAATGAGACATGAATTGAGGAACGAAGCGAGGAAGAGCAACAGCCCTCAGGTGCCTTCGTGCCACCATTTACACTCGAGACTGGCAGGGCTCAGTGCTGAGGTGACCCGCTTGGCTCCCCATGGATGGGCAGAGCTGGCGGGCTGGGTGTCACCCTCGCAGAACCTGGCACCTGAGGCCCTCTTTATCTACCCCATATCTCACCCCTGCCCAGGCATCTTGCTCTGCTCTGACGCAAACCCTTTGTTTGGGGGCTAGGGGACAATGGCTGCCTTGGTCCCCTGAGCCTCCTGCCTGGCCAGTGGACCCTCTGCATGCAATCCCTGGCTCTCAGCAGGGATCCCAGGCTGCCTTTGGCTTCTGGCTCTCTGCAAATACTTCCTCTCCCTGCTTTTTTCTTGTAATCTATCTTACGACTCAGAGGTGCTATCCAGCGGTCACACGCTTTCCCCCTCCTGTGGGACTGTACCGTGGTCAGTACTCTTGGTGGTGGCCTCCTTGCTGTTTCTGTCTTCTTTTGCTCACTCGCTCACTCATTGCACTGTTCCTCACAAGCTCCGTGCCATCTCTGCCACTCTGCACTCAAGTCCCAGGGTTCAGGGCACTGCTTGGGTCCAAGCCCTCAGCTCATTCCTCTCTGGGAGGGCCAGCTCTCAGCCACCTGAGTGGGGGGCCCAGGCTGTGGACCTCACCAGTGTGGCTGCACCTCACTCTGAAGGGAGGCCAAGGCCCAGCCAGGACACCTGCCCTCCCCACACTGTCCCCGGGCCTCCACCTATCACTCAGCCAGCAGTCACCCTTTCGACCTTCCTGCCCAGCCTCAGCCAGGCAGGGGCCTATAGCTGTGGTCCCCAGGCTCTTATTTGTCTGTCATATGTGTATTCCCTGACCCCCCCCCTTCCTGGAAACAGGCCATAAAACTGTCATCTTCTATTTTGCAATGGAAGGGCATTAAGAACAAATTTTTTAAGAATCCTAACTACTCACTATCTTCAGCATTATTTCAAAGGAAAATAAAGACTTGAACCTGGGCGGCACCTCTGGCTCAGTGAGTAGGGCACCGGCCCCATATGAGGGTGGTGAGTTCAAACCCGGCCCTGGCCGAGATGCACAACAAAAAAATAGCCGGGCGTTGTGGCGGGCACCTGTAGTCCCAGCTACTCAGGAGGCTGAGGCAAGAGAATCGCCTAAGCCAAGGAGTTGGAGGTTGCTGTGAGCTGTGTGATGACGGCACTCTATCAAGGGCCATAGAGTGAAACTCTGTCTCTACCAAAAAAAAAAGATTTGAACCTTTGACAGTGAATACATTTAGTTTACTGACCAAGTCAGTTCATTGCCTGCCTTTCCACATTTCACCTCAGAGACCCACCTGGCCCATGGGCTGGAGGTGGGAGCCCTTTCCTGTCGGGGGGAACATTCATATGAGTTAACTATGGGATACCCCCCCACTTCCCAGGCTGTCAGGGGCAGAGGCAGGGCACTCACGGTGTGGCCCTGGGGGGCCCTTCCCTTCCCATCTGAGCCTGTTCCCTCATCCATACACTGGGGCAACAGCAAAATAAGTCCTTCCTAGGTAACACCTCCTGAGGCCTCTGGGGGTGACACAGAGAGAGACCACTGCCACCCCCAAGAGGAGAGAGACCACTGCCACCCCCAAGACACATCAAGCCCTAGTGGATTGGGGTGGGGACTTTATGGGCAGCAGAGGGGAGGGGGCACCTGCTAGGGAATGGCTCCCAGCCTGTCCCTGGCTTCACTCAAGTCATCAGGAGCCATGATGTGTCCTGGAAGACAGTTGGCAACCCAGAAACCCTGGGCTCTAGATTCCTTAACCCCAAAAGTGTGAAAGGGTGGGGTCAGAAAACCCTGAATCAGTGACTTTGAAAGATGAAAATGGAAGTCCCAGAGGTAGACGCCTTGGCACCTGCTGCCCCCTGGTGAGCAGATGGTGGAATGCCTGTCAAGGGAGCTCTTTTGGCAGGGAGGGGACAGGGCTCCTTCCTGGTACAGGGTGGCCAGGCCTGTGAGCTCCAAGTTCCCCAGCCTAGGAGGATCTTCCTGTCAGACCCAAGTGCTCAGTCCCCACTCTGGCACCACAGTTCTGCCTGTCCCTTGACTAGCCCCAGCACAGAGAGTTTTCCTCTCATCCCAGAATGTCTGGGAGCTGTTACTGTCTCCTCGCCCCCACCTTCCCAAAGAATCCCCAACCCCCTTTACTCCAGAAGGCAAGGACCCCCTGCCACACAAGCACACCATGCTGGGGAAGGGTCTAGTGCCAGGAAGGTGGTCCTGGGACTGAGGGCCCACCTGCGCAGGTGGCTGCTGCACACCAACTGGAGATGCTTCCCGCCCAGCTGGCAGTCAGTGCCTTCTGCTGACCCTCCACTGCTTCCCCATCCACCCCTCTCCTGACCATTCTATATGGCCACTTGGAGGCAGGCAGTGGCAGAGGCCAGGTGGGTGGAAGCCAAAGCAGGGACTGGGTCCACAGCGGCCGGTGCTGCCTGGAGAAGCCCAACTTCCTGGCTCAGGAACAGCATCAAGCTGCTCCCAGTTGGCTTTCAATGAGCTGTGCCTCATTAGCAAGGCCCTGGGGAGAAGTCTGGGAGGTCCTATGAGCAGTGAAGGGCACAGAAAGCAGTGGCTGGGGAGAGGGCTACCAGGAGGCAGGCAGGACCAGGCAGTGGTGAGGGTGCTGAAGCCACAGACACTCCCCATCCTGTGCCTGAGGAAGCAAAGGTGGAGGAATCATAGGCTACACAGCTGGTCCTTGACCTTGAAAACTCTCCTCTCTGGGCTTCATTTCCCAGACAAGGAAACTAAGGCCCAGAAAGGGAGATGCCGCAGCTCAGGGCCACAAACCCAGTCACCATTATCACTAGCCCTGCCACAGCTCTGGCCCTTTACAGATGCTGGTTAAAATCCTGAAAACCACCCTCAATTATGACCATCTGATGGCTGAAGAAACTGAGACTCAGAGAGACTGAGTAAGTTGCCCAGGCCACACCCCAGCCAGCGAGCAGAGCCATCACGGGAGCCCACCACAGCAAGGTGGAGAAGGAAAAAGGCCACCTCATGGGGTAGGGCTTACCATGTGCATCTGACAATGACCCTTGCAATGATCTCATCTTTCTAATGGCCATTTTATAGAAGGGGAAACTAAGTCTCAGTGAGGTTAGAAGCAATTTGCTTCTCACAGAGCTGTGAGTGGCACAGATGAGATTCTGTTTAAAAATTGTGAAGAAGGGGTGGCACCTGTGGCTCAGGGAGTAGGGCGCCGGCCCCAACCCAGCCCCGGCCAAACTGCAAGAAAAAAGTGCTGGGGGTTGCGGTGGGCGCCTGTAGTCCTAGCTACTCGGGAGGATGAGGCAAGAGAATCCCTTAAGCCCAAGAGCTGGAGGTTGCTGTGAGCTGTGACTCCACAGTACTCTACCGAGGGTGATAAAATGAGACTCTGTCTCTAAAAAAAAAAAAAAAATTGTGAAGATGAAGCTTGAAGAGCATTGAGTGACCTTTAAGGTCCTACCAGAGCGTGGTCTAGCATGACTGTCAGGGCATCTGATGGTCCGAGGGTAGAACTAAGCAGCACAATCAATTAGGGCCCAGATGTTTTATAAGCCTGATAAGATGCTAAGGTTTCCTCTCTGGCAGAAAGGATAACCCCGTGGGTGGTGGCTTCACTGGCCTGGGTCTTTTTCAACTTCATGTTTACTTAACTGAGCAATCCTATCTCTGTGCTCTTTTATTCCACCCTCTCTAAAAATTCCCGTGTTTCTCTTTTGAATCAGCTTCGTCATTCTGCAGTTCCCTCCTTAAGGAGTTCAATAGAACCTTGACACACGCTCTGTCTATTTGTAGGAGAATGATATTTTTAATGCCTTGGAATGGCACTTTAACAAATCAAGCCAGATGTGCCCAGCTTTGTTGGTACCCCGTGGACTCTGCTGCCTCAACCAGACACAGAGCCCTACCTGGGCCTCTCCCTGCTTCTACCCCACACCCGCCTAGTCCCTGGGAGCCCTGGGCTGGGCACCTGCTCTATGGTGGGGGTAGGGGGGAGGAACCCAGAGCACAGGGCTCTCCTTTCCCTTGATGTGCACTCTCTGTCTCATATCTGGGTGTTAAATGTGACTTTTCCTGTTGAGTTTGGGCAGAAGTCCCAACAGCCACGGACCACACAGAGATGCAAGATCAGCTGTGCTGGTCACACTAAAGGACTGGGAAACCAGTCTGTGACTCACGCCTCTTCACCCCCAGAAGGCAGAGTAGGGGAAGGCTGGTGGGGGTGGGTGTGGAGAGAATGTCTTTGGAAAGGCTGGTTGGTGTGTTGGGAGTTTTCCCTCCTTCTCCCACCCAGGGGTGCTTCAGTCTTCACTTCCATACAATCGAGGGGCTTCTGAGAAGTCTCTAATGATCTGAGGATGTCCCTAGAGTTTGGGGGATGCAGAGCCCAGTGGGTCTGACGGAATGAACTGCACACCTACCCAGTGACTGATATGGAGCCAGTGGAGGCATTTCTGCAGAGCTCCTGTGGGTCCTGAGGCAGAGAGCAGGGAAACATATCCTCAAAGCTCCCCAGAAAGACCACCTGGAGAGGGAGAGCCCAGCACCGGGGAAACAGGGAGAGGCACAGGCCCGGCCTGGGAGCCGCCCCAAGAGCGTGTGGAGACACCCAGTCCCCACGTACACGCTGCCCTCCTCCTGAAACACGACCTCGGGGTCTGCACAGAATTTCATCCCACAGTGGGCAGGAGCAGTGCCGCAGAGTGGACCGAAGGGTCAGAGGCGACAGAGCACCAGGCCTCCAGAGGTGGTTCCGTACATTGGTATGTTCCTCGGGCTCCCACCTAATTCTCAGCTGCACCTCCGAGTCCTGCTCTCAGCCTCCTCTTCCCCTTTCCCAGATGGCACTTCCCTACCTTTAGGAATCCCGGGACCTCTGGGCTTCAGGTATGAGACCTGAGGCCCAGGGTAGCAGGCTGCCCCTCACTCAAGTGCTGAAAACCTACACAGTGTCCACCTGGGGACAGCCCTGCAGGTAGGGGGCTTTATCTCACTCCCATAAAGAAGAGAGAGAGACACGGACCGAGACAGAGGCGAGCCAAGGGAGACAGCACCGTGAGGCTGCAGGCATCTGGGGCAGGTTAAAGGTACGACAAAGGTGCATGATCACCAGACAATAAGAACTCCTGTTTATCACGACTCTGCGGCAATAAAGTGACGCTCCCAGCAGCCTCGGGAGGAGGTGCTATCATGAATATCACATCAGACAGAGGAGGAGCCCAGCCAAGTGCAGTCAGGAGAGACGCTCAAGGTCACTAGTGAGAAGCAGCAAGTGGGCCCAGCTGGTAGAGTCATGGCCAAGGGCCCAGTGACCTGACCCCAGACATATCCCTCTGCCTCTGTGTCTGCCCCCCCCCACCCAAGGGACTCTCCTCACAGAGAAGCAGCCCAGGGCCCACCAAGACAGTACAGGGACAGGACTCAGGCCTCGCTTCTGACCAAGGAGATAGCACGGGGCAGCACAGCCTGTGAATGACGATTTTCGGGGCTACGGAGGCGAGACACTGACACAGGTTGATGTGGCACCTGGCTGCAAGAGGACCTGACCTAACCAGACCCAACAGCCTTAAGCTAGAACGGACCCGTAGGCTGACCTTACCCGGACTTTCCCCTCAGTATAATCTAATTTTAATGCTAAAACCACACGCAGCGGGCGGAGATTTAACATGCTAATGAGACATGGTGTACATGAAGAAGCCTGTAATAGAACCTCGCAGGTGCAAGAAAATCTCTTACACATCACCCTGTTCCCGCCTAACCCCCTTTAAAACTCTCTGCCTTTAGTGCTACCTCCCTTGTGCTGAACACAGGCCCTGTAAAGCTGTGGCCCTGACTCTTGCTCAGCGTCTTGTTAATTCTTATTGCACAGAGAGACCAAGGGCCAGAACATCCCTACCTTCAAGGTTCCATCCTCCCCCGCCCAGGAAGACCTCCTGGAGGGGGCTGGCTCAGCAGCTGGACACAAGGTTAAAGGACATCACGACTAGGTACAGGATTTCCTTTTCTTTTGACAAACCGGAAGGCCTGGGGTTCCCACCCAGAGCCACCTGAGCTGCCACCATCTCCCCTGCACACCTTCATCACTGAAAAGTCCTCCTGTCTCATTCCTTGAGACTGCTTGTTGCCTTCCAGTATTTTAAACCAGTAGTGTTCTACTGATTTTAAGATGATTGATTCTATATTGTGTTTTTATTCTTCTTAAAATGCTACCCATTAACTTGACAAGTATCTAATGTGCCAGGCTCGGTGCTAGGTGTTCAGGACAGGCCAGGGGACCAGAGAGGGGACGAAGGTCAGCCTGCCCCAGTCCAGTGCCTCTCGTGTTGCAGGTCACCTCTCGGCATCCGTGAGCATTTCCCGGCAGCACGAGCAGCTTGTAGCACCGGCTCTTGGGATTTACATGTCACATGTCTACACTGACTCA
Organism: Perodicticus potto; assembly: GCA_963574655.1. Taxonomy (NCBI): domain Eukaryota; kingdom Metazoa; phylum Chordata; class Mammalia; order Primates; family Lorisidae; genus Perodicticus; species Perodicticus potto. The sequence goes on along the minus strand of CAUYRH010039819.1, from coordinate 7,378 downwards.
TCTTTGTTTTAGGGATTAATTTTATATCTCCCTAGAGAATCCTGTGGCTTCTTTAGCCACTTCCCTCCACATCCCTCCAGTGACAGGACAGTACAAAGAGCCTGGAAGCCCTTGCTCAGTGCTCCAACCTACTGCTGGTCTCCCCTTCTAGGATCTGAAGCTCCTGCCACCACCCCTTCCCAGGTGCCCAGGAAATGCCATGTCCCTACATGTGGGACCCCTCCCCTGTGCCAACCTCATGGTCCCCATGGCGGAGCCTGGGCTTGGTCCTGCTCAGCATGGGTGAGGGGTAAAGGAAGCTTGTGGGGAGTGGAACTGGACTGCCCCACCTCCGACTCCTCCCCAAGCCTGAGCACAGACTCAGGGAGCCCCTTCTATACCTGCCACACCCTCCAGCCTGGGAGGTTTTTATAGATTTTGAAGGTAGCTATTGTTCATTGAGCGCTTTCTATATACAGGTCTTAAAACACACTTGATCATTTTCTTTAACGCGCATCACAGATGTCACATCTGTCTTTGATGGAAGAAGAGAGGGGTCTCTAGTTAGGGAGGGAGAAGAGGGAGGGCCAGGGGCATGCAGAGGATGTGTGCAAAGCAGGAGGGCTCACCTGGGAGCCGTCCCAGTCTGTGCACACTGCCGCAGAGACACCTGCCCCTTCCCCACCTCCTCTCCCTGCCCAGCCCACCAGTCTGAAGAAACCCTGCCTTGGCACTCACTGCCCGAAAGTCGCACTGCCCCATAGTCATCCCGGCCCAGCTGAGGCGAACATGGTCCTCAGCCCCAAAGCTGCTCCTTCTTGCACCCCCATCCCCAGTCCCACCAAAGCAGCCATACCTCGAGCCAGGTTCCCAGAGATGAAACGGAAGAAGAAGCTGATGATGTCGCCCAAGTGCTTCTTGCAGCCATGCTGGCACTCCTGCAGCCTCAGGCCCCGGGCCTCACTGCGCCGTGCCATCCCAGGGCCAGGTCGCTCCTGCCTGCTTCTGCCCTCAGCTTTGCCCCTGCCACAGTGCAGGCCACCCCCTCGCTGCTCCTCACCCCCTCTGCCTGCCTCTCCCCAACCTGACACTCAGAGCCTCTCTTTTTCTAGAACTCCCCTCCACCCCTACACGTCTGTCTCTCTCTGTCTCTCAAACTCAGCATCTCTCTTGGCCTCAGTCTGCCCATCTGCGTCTTGGCTTCTCGGGGCCTGTCCTTCTCTCCTCTGTTCTCTGTCCCTGCCTCCTGTTCTCTTGGTCTTTCCAAGGACTGCCTGTCCCTTGGCCTTCAGCCCAGGGACCCAGCCAGGGCTAGAACCCTGTAGCCCCACTGCCCAGGTCTGCCTTCCCAGGTGGCCCTATGCCTGTCCCAGGGCCAGCCCCTTCACCTTGGACACTGTTCCCGGAGGCAGAGCGCCTTCAGTTTCCTGGGCTGGGAGGGGTGGGGACGGGGGTGGGCATCGCTCCTGAGCTCCCAGCACCAGCCGAGGAGGTGCCACTGATGTGATTTTCAGCAAAGGGTGTGATCTCACTGCAGAGGGGACTCACCCAGGCTTCAGAGTTTCTCAGCAGCTGGAAAGGGAGAAGGCTGCTCCAACCCAGCCCCTGCCTGCACAGAGCCTTAGCTGTCTCTTGGCCCCATCCCTCAGCCCTTCTGGCATCTCTCTAGTGTGGAGAAGGGGAGCTGGGAAGGAGTCCCTCTGGCAAGGAGGATAAGAGAAAGCCAAACATGTGACTAGAGCTGATCACCCCTGGCCCCCAGTTTTTGAACACCTAGCAATAAATAAAAGCAATCAGGCCAGGCAGCCTGGTGCTCCTAGGCAGCACATTCAGGCATCAAAACAACCTGCCATCAACACGTGGCTGAGAATGTATTCATCCGTCCTGCTTTTTCACATTCAGAATTCAGATCCTGTTGGAAGTGGAAATGTGCCTGGCTGAAACTCTACCATTCCAGGGCTTCCCATGCAGCCTGGGTGGCTCTGTTCAGGCCAATGAAATGTAAGCACAAACCTTCCAGAGATTTCTGTGAATGTTGCTTTCCTGACTCGGGTACCCCCACTTTCCCTTTCCTCCTGATTTCTCCTTCCCCCTTGCCTGAAATGAGACAATAATAGCTGGAGCCAAAGCAATCACCTTATAACAGTGAGGGAAAGGGCGAAGGGATGAGAGACCTTGGCGCTGACATCCCCTCCACTGCGGAGTTCCAATGTCTCGTGGAGGAGGCAAACACACCGCTGTCTTGATTTAGCTGCTGTTACTTGGGGTTTCTGTTACACGCAAGTGCAGGCAAGTCTCCCCTCCAAGGGAGAGACGGACCCCTGCACCTTGCACGCCAGCAAGTAAAGGATGGGGCAGCGCTTCGTGGGCATTCAGGGTGTGGCCCTGCAGTGTGTACTGAGCCACAGCAAAGCCCGTGGGCAGGTGTAGATGAAGATGAGCAGCTCTGTCTCTTGTTCCTGACCAGCACGTTCAATGGCACACAGTGCATTTAAGGCAAGTTGGGACACTGGGTGGAGCCCGTGGTAGCCCTTCTAGGAGAATTCTGTGGTTTCTTGGGTTTTGAGCAAATCCCTGTTTCTTCAGCAAAGATATTTTCTGTCTTTGATAAATAGCTAGTGTCTTGATACTGGACTGTCATGGAGGTGGGATGCCAAGTAACCTCAAAGGCTGAGCTGCCCACCAGGAACCGGGGATCAGCCTTTTGCCCCCACTCTTCAGATGTGTGTGCATAGCATAGTGACTGCGTGTGTGGTCAGAGTCGGAAGCAGGGCTGGAAGGAACAGGGTGGGGGCTGGTGTATAAGCAGGTCCTCAGACCCCATGGCACCTGTTGCAATGCCACTTTCCCCTCCACCCACTCCCGCAGCCCTGTGGGGAGTTCCTCAGGCCATGTGAGGGGAAAACATTCACCTGTGATTTATAGACAGAACTGCAAGAAATGTTGGCACCAACTTTGAGTGGACATCAAGGCCCACCCAGTGGCAGGGTGATGGGGAAGGGAAGAATGGTGTGTACTCCAAATTGCCCATGTTGCCTGGACACCGATGGCCCAAGACTGAGGTTCCCAACCTCTGGGCCGGCTGCACAGCAGGAAGTGAGTGGCTGTTGAACAAGAAAAGCTTCCTCTGTATTATTATTATTATTATTATTATTTTGCAGTTTTTGGCCAGGGCTGGGTTTGAACCCGCCACCTCCAGCGTATGGGGCCAGCGCCCTACTCCTTTGAGCCACAGGTGCCACCCATTCCTCTGCATTTTTTTACAGCCTCTCCCCTTTGCTTGCATCACTGCCTAAGCTGGGCCTCCTGTCACATCGGTGTGGCATTAGAGTCTCATAGGAGCAAGGACCCTACTGCACATGTGAGGGATCTAGGTTGCACGCTCCTTATGAGAATCAAATGCCCCCCAACCCCATGTCTGTGGAAAAATTGTCTTCAATGAAACCAGTCCCTTGTGCCCAAAAAGGCTGGGAGCTGCTGGTCTAAGGCACAGACTCTGTCTCAAAATTTATGATTTATGGCTCGGCGCCTGTGGCTCAATGGGCTAGGGCGCCAGCCACGTACACCTGAGCTGGTGGGTTCGAATCCCAGCCCAGGCCCGCCAAACAACAATGGTGGCTGCAACCAAAAAATGGCCAGGCATTGTGGCGGGTCCCTGTAGTCCCAGCTACTTGGGAGGCAGAGGCAGGAGACTCGCTTGAGCCCGGGAGTTAGAGGTTGCTGTGAGCTGTGATGCCATCGCACTCTCTCCAGGGTGACAGCTTGAGGCTCTGTCTCAAAAAAAAAAATTTATGATTTATGGGTGGTGGGTGGTGGTTGTTAGCCGTTTGTTCTGGGGTCAGGGAAGTGGAGGGGACATGATAGGAGGAGCGATGACGAGGAGGTCAGAGTGTGAGGACACCGAGTCCCTTGCTAGTGCTCTCTGAAGGCTGTTCAGGGCTGAGGAGGTTCTCAGTGATCAGGCAGGGCAGACGCGCCAGCTCTGTGCACATTTCTCAGCCTCTATTCCTGGCCACTCTGGTGCTTACTCAGGTGGGAGCAAAATGCCATGGGCTCAGTAAAAACTTCCTCTCCTTGGGCTTATCAGGCTACAGCTGCTGGTGAGTCCCTGGCCAGCCACCAGGTGGCAGGTCAGCTCCGTTGTATCCCCTCTGTCACCAGGGGGACCACCGTTTGTCCTTACTGGACACTCATTGGGAATAGGACCTTCCCGCCTGCCCACACTGCTGACCAAGGGCCTCACTTCACCACAGAGAAGGCTGTCCTAGCTCTGTCCCCACAGAGCAGCAACCAGGCCTGCTGAAGGTTGGTTGTAGTGCCAATTGTGAGATTCAGGGGCTGTCCTGTTGAGTGCCAGATACCCTGCTGCTGCTTCTCCTGCAGCTGAGAGATGGCCCAGGAATGGAGGGAGGAGGTGGCAGAAGCCCCTTCCCAACCCTCCAACACCCCCTCACAGCATTTCCGCCTCTCCTCGCTCGCTCGTACTCTGGGCTATAGATTAAAGAGTTGGATACCAAAGGAAGAATCATTCCCCAAAGTGAGATGCCAATGGCTGCTGAACTGGAAGCTGAGATAGCCTCCTGGCCATCTTGGGCTCCTTGTCCCTCTTAGACCAACTAATGTGAAAGGATGTTGGCTGGGTGCATGGTCCTGGTTATCAAAGGGAGAACATACTGCAGCTACACAGTGGGCAGCAGGGAAGACTACACCTCAAATCCAGTGAGTTCTCCAGTGAACCTAGAAACACCGCCAAATATAGTGATAAAAGTTAGTAGGGGGGCGGTGCCTGTGGCTCAAAGGAGTAGGGCGCCAGCCCCATATACCGGAGGTGGTGGGTTCAAACCCTGCCCCAGCCAAAAAAAACTACAAAAAAAAAAAAAAAGTTAGTAGGGGGTTACAGTAACCTCACTGATGCAGGACCAGGGAGGACTCAGCTCCCTCAGGAATGAACATTTGTCACTCTACCAAAGACTCAGCCAAGGCCCTTGTGACAGATTAAAGATGGCTGCAAATTTCATACCCCAACTCCAAGAAATATACGCTCCATTTTGTATCCTCTTAAGTCTGACCTGATAACTTGATTTTTTAAATTTTTTTTCAGAGTTTTGCTCTGTTGCCCAGGCTAGAGTGCAGTGGTGTCATTGCAATCTTAAACTCCTGGACTCAAGGAATGCTCCAGTCTCAGCCTTTCAAGTTGCTGGAACTACCAGCTCACCTCATACACCACCATGCTCAACTAATTAAAAAACATGTATATATTTGTAGAGACAGGGTCTTGTTATGTTTGTTTTGAGACAGAGGCTTACTATGTCACCCTTGGTAGAGTGCCATGGCATCACAGCTCACAGCAACCTGAAAGTCTTGGGCATAAGCGATTGTCTTGCCTCCGCCTCCCAAGTAGCTGGGATTATAGGCACCTGCCACAATGCCTGGATATTTTTTGGTTGCAGTTGTCATTGTAGTTTAGCTGGCCCAGGCCAGATTCAAACCCGCCAACTTGGGTGTATGTGGCTGGCACCCTACCCACTGAGCTATGGGTGCCGCCTGTTTTTTTGTTTGTTTGTTTGTTTTTTGAGACAGAGCCTCAAGCTGTCACCCTGGATAGAGTGCCTTGACATCACAGCTTACAGCAACCTTCAATTCCTGGGCTCAAGCGAATCTCTTGCCTCCGCCTCCCAACTAGCTGGGACTACAGGCGCCCAACACAACGCCCGGCCATTTTTTGGTTGCAGCCGTCATTGTTGTTTGGCGGGCCCGGGCTGGATTCGAACCCGCCAGCTCAGGTGTACGTGGCTGGCGCCTTAGCCCGCTGAGCCACAGGTGCCGAGCCTGTTTGTTTGTGTTTTGAGATAAAGTTTCAATCTGTCACCCTGGGTAGAGTACTATAGTATCATAGCTCACAGCAACCTCAAACTTTTGGGCTCAAGTGATCCTCTTGCCTCAGCCTCCTGAATGGCTGGACTATAGGCACCCTCCATGACGCCCAGCTAGTTTTTCTATTTTTAGTAGAGATGTGGTCTCACTCTTGCTCAGGCTGTTCTCAAACTCCTGAGTTCAAATGATACACCTGCCTTGACTTCTCAACGTGCTAGGATTACAGGCTCAAGTGATTCTCTTGCCTCAGCTTCCCAAATAGCTGGGACTATAGGCACCCACCACAATGCCCGGCTACTTTTTTGTTGTTGTTGTAACTGTCATTGTTGTTTTAGCTGGCCCAGGCTGGGTTCGAACCAGCCAGCCTAGGTGTATGTGGCCAGCACCCTACCCACTGAGCTATGGGTGTCACCTGGCCTGGGGTCTTGCTATGTTGCCCAGGCTGGTCTCAAACTCCTGGCCTCAAGTGATCCTCCCCTCTCGGCCTCCCAAAGTGCTGGGATTATGATAATGAGCCCCAACACCAGGTCCTGATGGCTTGTAGTCGAAGTGATGCTGTGCCTGTTCTGGAGCCCAGCTCCTAAGAGCTCTTGCACCTCCTCCCTTAACTTCCCTCTTGGAACCCATCAGGATGGCAGTTTAACTACCCTGAGACCACCATGAGGTGAGGAAGCCAAAGAAGACATGTGGAGGGAGACAGGCACTGAGGCACCAAACATGTGAGTAGAATCTTCTTGAATCTTTCAACCCAGCCCAGCCACCAGCTAAATAAGGGTGAGTGAATCATCACAACCAATGCCATGCAGAATAGAAGAACCATCCAGGTGAGGCCTGCCCAAATTCCTGACCCACAGAATTGAGAGCAAACAAAATAATTATCATTTAAGACACAACATGTCAAGGTATTTTGTTAGGTAACAAAAGGTAACCAAAGCATCCCTCTCTCAACTTGGGGGTTTGGACTCATAACGCCTCTCTCCAGAGAAATCCTCTTCACAAATCATCTTTCCCCAGGCTCCAGCATTCAACTTTCTATACTTCTGGCGAGGAGGAGAGCTTTAAGAGCCATGTAACCAGTTTTCAGATAAATCCTTAAAACTTTGCATGTGTGGGCGGCACCTGTGGCTCAAAGGAGTAGGGCGCTGGCTCCATATGCCAGAGGTGGCGGGTTCAAACCCAGCCCTGGTCAAAAACTGCAAAAAAAACCAAAAACAAAAACAAAAAACTTTGCATGTGACCTAACATCTCACTTTGATGTCATGCATCTTTTTTTTTTTTTTTTTTGAGACAGAGCCTCAAGCTGTCACCCTGGATAGAGTGCTGTGTCATCACAGCTCACAGCAACCTCCAATTCCTGGGCTCAAGCGAGTCTCCTGCCTCCACCTCCCAAGCAGCTGGGACACTACAGGCGCCCGCCACAACGCCCGGCCATTTTTTTTTTGGTTGCAGCTGTCATTATTGTTTGGTGGGCCCGGGCTGGATTCGAACCCGCCAGCTCAGGTGTACGTGGCTGGCACCTCAGCCC